>JBBPQJ010000046.1:0-17388 GCA_038092415.1 Xerocomus tenax
AGGTTGGGACCGTTACGCCCCAGGTGATGTTTTTGAGATGAATGTTGCGCCGTGAAACTCCTCTCTCACTCCTTTACCTGTTTGTCCTAGTAAGTTCCCACTGCAGCTACATGCCATGCTGTGGGATTGGAGGCGACGATTAGCACTGGCTTTCAAAAGGTAAAGCTGTATCTTACGTCTAATACTAATAATAAAGGGAACCGCTTTGAGCGCCCATGCATTGCAAGCCAGCCTATACACACAGCACTCCTGCCATGACAGACGTTTGTGATCCGGGTCCAAGATGAAGTCGTGTATCGTTGGGAATCCGCTGATCCATCATCCCGAGGTGCGTGTAAAAACACCTGCCTGCAGAATTGGACGGGGCAACTTGTACTTGAACAAGAACGGTGGTCTTATTATCTTGGTTGTCAATGTGATGGGACGGATGGTGGTGTGATTGTGGTGCAGTAGTGCCGCACGACGCTTCTAGACGTTGGATAACCCCGTGCACTAGGGAACGTCCGATACCTCTACGTCGATACTTAGGGAGAACTCCAAGCGTGAGAAGAGTGACGTGCGACCGGGGAATGTCGGAGGGGGATCGGGAGGGGTCCTTATTGGCTGGAGCATCGTCGGCCCCGACTGAGCTTGGTTGTAGGAGCCCCACGGCGGCTGAGGCAAAGCCAATGATAACGTCGCTCTCCATAGCGACTAAGCAGAGCCTCCGCGGGTTGACGAGAAGTTGGATGAAGAATGCTGCTGGATAGGAGATGGGCAATAGGGTGCGCTTATCCAATGGTGAGTCTTGTGAAACGAGGTAACCGGCAGAAATACTGACATGCAGGGCGTATACATGAGGAACGTCGGATGCCTTCATAAGGCGTAGAGCAACACCCTCTGGCGGGGATATTGGTGTGACCTGCTCATAACAGCTCATGGTGGGGATAATGTCTAAGAGAAAAGCAGAATGCTTGCGAGTCGGCAAGAACCGGAGAAGACCTCTGAAAGAAATCAATGATTCGATCCAAGCACAAAGATCCGCCGTCGACACCTTCGGCAGTCGATGCCCACCGGTCGCAACTATACACACCGCGTTGTCACTGCTTTTAGAACACGGCAGCGCTATTTTGTTACGAAATTCACATCTCTCGAAAACATTTCCAACTGTCAGCCGCTGAGAATGACCGATCCTAACTTTATGAGTTGTCCAGACGTCAGGAATAGTCCGAGGCTAATCCGTGGAACGTATCAGTTTTTGAGTGAAGCCAATGTTCGATGGCGTTACCACACACTGTACCTTTGAACTTACAATCCTCAAGCTTTGACAGAAGTTCCATCGGGTTGTGAAAAGTCACAACTTGAAAAGTGATTATCTCGGACCATGTCTCGGCAAAGACGTGGGAGATATCGATTGGCGACACCTCGGAGCTTACTCTATGCGTTCGATGCTCACGGAGACTAGGGTGAGGAGTCAGATCGGGCATCGAAGGTTTATGTAGTTATGTCTAGTAAATTGACGCGGGGTGTGAACACGGTTAATTAGGGTAGTGAGTAAATGGGTCATCAGCAAACCAACCCCCTCCCTAGACATAGCTGGACAGAATTGTCCAATGTAATAGAGGACACAGAAGTCTACAGTAAGGTACCTAATTGTCTAGATCTAGACAATAACTCCTAGTCTGGTCCTAGTCTAGTGCCATACTGGAGGTATACTGGACAGTGTTCAACAGATTGACATCATGTGAAGATAGCCCTAGTTCTACAGTCTAAACAGAGTTGGACAGTCTGTGATATACTAGACCATGCTAGATACAGTGCCAGACAGATATTTATAATCATACAGGTGAATATGGCCCTAGTTTTGGGTAGTCTGTCACAGACTGGATTATGCTGGAGCAGATTGGATAATGGCCATATCACTCTTGGGACAGGATGGATTGATTCAGCATAGGAAATTGCATTGTTCAACAGATTGCAACAGGAGGAACAGTACATCTAGCATGACATCATTACATCATATTAGTCAAAGCTGACATCAAATCCACATGGACCACCAGCGAGTGATTCCGGAGCCATGCCATTGCTAAAATGTCGCGTCATATAGAAAGAACACAGTCGAAGTGAAAATGCGCCGCACCTCCCAAGTTCAGCCCATCGCTTGCGCAAGGCCTTCGTCTTCGCACGGTGAATGGTATTTGTATCGCATTTTGTCATTAGGCCAAGAAGTTCAGTGAAGACGGGCGAGTAGATGTTAACCCTGAAGTTGACTTCGCCTTGGCCAGCAGCGACCTCATCGAGTGCGACCTTGAGCTGTGAATGGATCAGTGAAAGGTGATGAGCAATTAGAACGAGAACAAACCGCAGTGGCAGCAATGGCCACCGTAACCCTCGGAACCTCTACGGAAAACACTTCAGGAAAGAGTTTGCCGACCGAAACAGGACTAGTGTAGAAAAAATCGATAATGAGGCCAGACAAGGCGGGATGCGCCAGGTTATTGACATGTCCCTGGTAACGGTGTCAGCGAGCGTGGTCTCAAATGGAACCTCTTACCTCGTCGTCGGTTCCATCCCTCAAAAATAATCCGCCGCCGCCCAACAAGTTCTTCGCGATGTCGATGTTGCGCTCGCGCCGGTTCTCGGGATCCCACTGATATCGTTGAGTGACAAACGTACGAGCCTTCTTTCGCAATGTCGACCGCCAATTGCCGAGGTCCTCCCATAGCTACAATAGGTAAACAGTCATATAATGCGGGATAAACGCGAAAGGTACATACAAGCCTAGTAATGTTCGATGTATGATGTGGCCACCAGCCTGAAAGTCCTGTTAATCAAATAAATCGTATAGTCGAAATGCAGGAACTTACCATCTGAAATGACCAGACCCCGGTCTCGACGTTCGGCAATCGCCTCGTCGATATACTCGACTGCCTTAGAATTAAACAAGGCACGGACAGGGAAGGGGTTGATAGAGGCGGCGTCGCAGTGGGAAAACTGTTTCGCGCGTTCGATCACATCGCGCGTTGGCGGGTCATAGTATTGAAGTTGCCAGGGTTCGGAACGTTCTGATGCCGGGCCAACTGGAATGGAGTCTTGGCCAGTAGGGTGATCAAAAACGGGCCCAGCCTGCTGCTGCCTGACCGCGAGTAATTGCGCGTTACTTGGTAAGCGCGGGGCGCGGTTGCGTCGGCGGTATGTAGACACGACGTTCTCGGGTGCTTGTGCAGACAGAGATTGCTGACTAGGAGCAGTGTCACCAGGCGGAGGGGTCTGACCGATATTTGTCCCGTCAAGGTTGTCTATAATGGTACTAATATCACGGTATCGCCATTAAATGCGCTATAACGTACCTGGGGCATGATGACGGCGACGGTACGTAGCCGCAGTTTCATCACGGGGTTGGGAATGCGTCCGAACTGGGACTTGATCACCATATTGCTCCATACCAATTTCTTCATCATTGTCTATTGTAATGGCTGTGAGCAGGTTCCATCTGATAGAAGATGACGTACGCGGTGATGGGAATGACCTTCCAAAATCCTCTGTGGAAAGGAGTCAGCCGTATTCAATTGAAAATATACAACGTACCCGGTGACGGTGATGGTCTCACACTCGCTTCGTTGTCTGTGGAGAAAGGGATGAGACAGGTGCTTGACAGTTTGCTGTAACGTACTGTGTAGAAGCGGTCCGCTCGAACCTGTGGGACGGAATTGAAAGTTGTAAACGTGACTTACAAATCAGCAAATTTACCTTCTCGACGAAGGGCATCCTCCGCAATCCTGTCGTCGTCGCTTGGGGAGTTCTCGTCGATCTTGAGAGGTGGAGAGGTTAACGCAACACACCGAGATATGTGAGTCGAGAAACCTACTGGAGGAGTCCCTGTATCGTAGAGGTCATCTTCAGGGGCAGCAGAGAGGCTGTGAGCAGTCCTACTCGTGCCAAACGACATATTGTAGAAGGAAGCCGTTCGTTGCAGTCTCACAGGGTTGCGGGCAGGAACGGCATGTGGAGGGTGGTCCGCATTTGATACACGAGAAACGCCAGAAAGCGGCTCGCGTTGGTCAACCAAGCGTCGTTCACCTGTCGACAAACAGACAGACGATGCACGAGACGTCGCTGGTGTTGTCCCCGAAGTACCACCCGAAAATAAGGAAGCGCTGCGTGATGATGACGGATTACTGGCAGAACTTGTCGCCGAAGTCTGTGAAGATACACCAGAGAAGCGGGTACGGGAGGGGGCTCGTGTATCATCCGGGGTCTGAGATCCGATATCTGGGAGTCTAAAGCCGAATTGCTGGCCGGGTGCTGCTTGTAAGAATTCTGGCTGCGACTGCGACTGCGAATGTGATTGAGTAGAACGGTATGTCTGGGATATGACGGGCTCATCAGAACCAGGTCGTCTTGAGCGTTCACCAGGCTCTCGAAAGGATGGCGCCATGGGGTTGATATCTTCTCCTTGCGTAACAATATCAAGTTTGGAAGGCCGTCCAGTCGATTCAGTCTGGACTCGTTCGATCTGCTTCATTTGAGCCAATCGGCCCCCGTTACCTTTCCCGGAGCGCACGGAGCGTCGTATTCCACCTACATGGAATGGCTCAGATTGGCAGGGAATGCGATGATGATTGGCACACATACTTTGGGGAATGGCAGGCTTGTCTCGAACTTGCGTTCGAGATTTCTTCACCTGATTTTCACCGTGGTCACTGTCATTATCCTCACTTTCGTAGATGATTCTACGCTTGGCTGCCATCGGGGAGAGACGAAGAGAGCAAGGAACGCCGTTCCAATTTTTTTTCCGTTTTGTCCCGCGAGCAAGCGACAAATGCATGCTAGAATACGTCAAGCATATCTGTTACATAAGAAGCTCGTCTACAGTCTGGATTCTGCTACACGTCTACAGCCTGCTACACGATGCTAACTTACTACATGTCACAGAGAGGTGGTTGTGTAACTTGGGGTCTGGGCGGTGGGGGATGTAGCAACGTCAATTTTGGTCCAACTTGTAGCAGGGCTTCCGCTTGATACATCGACGCTGCCCGAATCAGTCTTGGATGCCGGTGAACGCCGCTTTGACAATCGAGATCCTGACTCCTCGCTTTCGAGAGGCCGTTTGGAGCTGTTGGCAGAAGAAGTACCAGGAATCCGAATCAGAGGCACGCGTGGGATAGGATCGTTGGGCAGGATTGTAGTGAAGGTGGCAGAAGGAGCGGACGGCGTCAAGCTAACAGCTGACGTGGCGCGACATTGCGGCAAGTCCTCTTTCGCATTAGACATCTTCTGTACCCAGTATTTCTCTGGGAGTTTCGCAAGTACCGCGACGATTGAATCAATGAAGTGGTCGTGCGTAAAATCCTGGTTGAACTGAAAGATTCCTCCTTGTAGTCGGATGGGTAATATAAGCTCCTTCCGAATGTTCTCAAGAAGGGGGATCACAGGCTGGAAGTAAGAGGAAATGTATGGAATAAGAGTCGTCCAACCGAAATCGGATTGAATGGTAACGACTTTGAAGGTGCTGGGCTGTGTCACAGCAAAGAAAGGGTCGAAGCATTGGGACAAAACTTTGGCGGACTTGAGTTGTCCAGGCTCGTCGTACAGGAGACACATAGCGAGGAGGATGTAGAAAAAGGATTCGAGGTCATGATGCGGTTGATGCTCCACAGGGGTGCCGGGTCCTGTGTAGCTGAGCTCCGCGGCCATCCATGCCCACGTACCCTAGCGCATGTGAGAAAGGGTGAATAAACGTATAACTCTGAACACATACCGTGCGATGAAGTGGGCTTGCATCGATCGAATCAGAGGTATCGCTTGGGAGAGGTTCATCGGCCACAGGAATGATGATGTTGTGGGTATTTTTCAGGTCAGGCTGAGCCAGTGATGCATCCTCACCGCTAATACGAATTCGAGGAGTAGCGCTGGGGGTTGGATCTTTGCAAGAGGAATCGTTTGTGGGGACAGCGAACCCCCAATCGCCAATAAGGCCACGACGCGATAGTGTCTGGACTTTAGCTCCAATTGCGACTCTCTCGACTCCTTGAAGCACCCTATCGAGGAAAGCTTCGCCGAGATCGCTTTGTGTTGCCAGAACGAGGAGGAGGTTGAACAAACTGACGTCACGGTGAAGTACGTGCGCCTTTCTAAGAGCGTCACGATGGCCTATAAGAGACTCGAGTTAGCGTTACCAGACAGTACATAAGCTCAAACGCACCACATAGACAATCGATCAGTCCGACGAGTAACTCGGAAAGGGAAGTGAAATCGTAAAGGGGATAACCTCTTGGTTTCGAAACGAGACGCGACATAACGCGGAGGTAATATGAGAGCTGAGACGAGCCTTCGATGAGCGTGCGGAGGAGATGTGTTGAGTTGTTCACGAGCTCCTGTGTGACGGGATGTCGTGTCTGAACCTGCTGTTCATGTATCAACCTCGGGACACCCTTTACTCCAGCCTCCTCCAACATTTTTAGTATCCTGCCCTCCGTGTATCGGCGTAATGGGTCGACCCACGAATCCTTGACGACGACCTCTTCTTCTGCTTCCTCAATGGCGACTCTACCGCTCCAGACGGTTGTGCCTCGGCCATGCAGCGAGCCGGTAAAGAAGAGTAACGTGTCGACAAGGATTTCGTATTCCTTGCCGCACTTGTTTATTCGGATTGCTTTTTTACTTTTCTGGGAAAGGGAGATAGTGGGGTCGAAACCGAGCGCAGCTCCATCTGCGAAAGTGACGCCGAAAAGAATGCGAAGAAATTCTTCGGGATGTTGGTGGATGTCGAGGGGGTGAGTGGAGATAGAACCCCCCCGGTCGAAGATGGTAAGGGCAATTTGTGTGCCTAAAATCCGAATACCAAGCGCTGCATAGCGTCCATCCTGGGCTTCAAGTAAAAACGCTGCTTTCCCGGCGAGTTCGATGTACGATTGTTTCTTGTTGTCTTCGCTATACGATTTCTTTACTTCTCCTAAGGCATAAACGTCGGTCCTCATGTCGAACTTTTCTCGATGAGCGCAGCGTGATGCGATTGTCCCCTCCTCGCAGAGGAGGAGATCAGGCTTTCGAACGGCACCACTCAAGCCATTCACAGGTTTGCTTGATGCCTTCCCAGTCCATCGTCTAGCGTAATATGAGCGAAATTGCAAGCAAATCACAATCTCACTTACCTCGTACAAAGATAAGAATACCGGCTGTGATTTACAGTAAGATTGAAGAAATGCGCGATACCTTCTTCCAGTCCATCTGAATTTGAGGGATCCGGAAGATATGACCAACGATTCTTTTCCCGCTGCCGAGTTGTTTTCATGTCGTTTAGAACGGTGTCAATGGTTCCAGCCTCGGTGTTCGGGGCGCCATTCGACGGGGGGAATAATCTGCTATCGGGAAAAAGTTTGGCCAGGAAGTCTGTCGTCTGTTCCTTGTCAAGCGACAAGTGGACAGGAGCCGTGTCTTGTTCGATTTTAGGGTCCATAGACTCACGGTATACGTCCTCCTTCCGGCGGAATTGAGGTGGAGTGGCTAGCTGTTGACCTGAGGGTCAGCTCTTTCGTCGCTGGGCCTCGCGAACCTGACGAACCGCACATAACTGGAGTGGCGTGTTATGCTTAGTAATTGTCAGTCATAAAGAAACTATATCAGGAATGAGGTACCCTTTGCATACTGGTCAGATGGGAGCGATGATAAGTTGATAGTGAGCGTTGTTGTAGCAGCGCGGTCGAGGCGGTCGAGGCACTCGCTTATCCGATGATCGATGAGCCTCACCGAACGTTGATTACTACATAGTACACGCGTGAGCAGCTACAAAGGACACAACGCGTAGTAAAATTCCTTCGACCAGTATTTATTAAGCCAAAAGTCAGACGACAACTCGTAACTGCTTTGCCTTGATAAACGAGAATGAGCCTCCTTACCGAAATTCGGGATCAAGTGCGCCCCAGAACGTATGTGTGATACAGGAATGACATTCCCGATTCGTGTCCCATTGGACTTCGTCGCCCGTCTAAGCAGATGCATTCCTGTTCCCAGATGAACATTGTTTGCACTCCCCTGTTGACCAACAACGTCAAACCGTTGGACATAAGCCGCAAGATGCTCGGTGCCCAATAGGCGGAAGATGAGCCTGAGCTGCACGACAGCATGACCTATCGTACATATCTTAAGGTCGCGCTCTCAAATATGATAGCAGGATATGCGTACCTTCGATACCTCGGCGTGGCCAGTTGCTATCCAGACCTGGACTCATAATCACAGAATCATAGAGACCATGAGGGTGCGCGGGAGAGGGAGGATATGCTCTCAAAGTTTGAGGGGCATCCCGTCGTTCATCTTCGTGATATAAGTATTGCTGAACACGTAGCTTATACCATATTTGAATGCGATCAGAAGGTAGCGGAGATGGAAGGTCCTGAGTCCTAGTGCTGGTGACATCATAAACACTCGTACGGTCTTGAATACGTTGCAGAAACTCCCAAATTGCGGGACGGAGGTCTGGGATTCCAAAAAGATCTGCGGCCTCATCTACGGTCATTCGGAGGGAAGGCTTATTCGCGATGTGGAAGGCGGTGGTAGAAGTCGCAAAGGTGCTATGCAGTTTGGGGACATCTGGCACACGACTAGAAGACATAGCATCAGCCATGGCAAAGTAGTTGGCGGTCGGGCGAGATATGTTCACGGATGCGGTGATAGAAGAAGTGCCCGAGTCATCGGGGTCATCCTCTCCATCAAAGTCGAACTCTTCTTCGTGAGAGAGAGAATCTTCATGCCGGGCCGCAAGATGTGTGGCGACGTCGAAACGAAAACACTTATCAGAGCGATCGATATAGCGAGCGATTTGATCGTAATAGTTCTGGTTATTGCTTGACCGAGCGGGGACCTTGATTTCTTGCACATGGGCATGCTCGGTCGCATCGGCGGACCATTGCATGACGGGGCCAGAACGTCGAATGCTAGAAACTACACTTTGAAGTAATTCCAGCTTCGGGATCTCCCACGAGTCCCTGCGGCCGCCAGCCTGTATGATCGCATCCTTGTTGTCGTGAAACAATTGCAGCGCATTTTTCAACCGGTCGAGTGACTGATCCGAAAACCTTGTCGCTTGCGCAAGATAACGAAAATCGACAAGAGCGCGGACTGCGATGAGGAAACGACGAGGGACGGAGCCAGCAATGACGCCTACAATGTAACGTTGAATGGATCGATGGTCGTGACCGGTGACCTGCTTCAATTTTGAAATGCCGTCCTCGAAACCACGATACCCTACTGTGGGCTGCAGAAGTGAGAAGCGGAAGTCGATCTCGGATGCGGTGACGACTTCGATACACCACTTGACGTCGTGATCCCACGAAAATCGGAAGAAATGGTGAAGGACCTCTGGGTGAAGGAATTGGGACGGACAAGAAAATGCCCACTCTAGCCAAACAGGCTCGATAACACCATTCAAGTGGAGGGCCTTGGCGACTTTCAGGAATGCTTTGTAATCCTGGGAATGACACTTTTCAAGCGCCTTGCGAATAGCTTCAAGAGTATAAGTCCCAGTACGCGGAGGGTGTAGAACAGAGTCGCCGAACTGCTTCGATATAGCTAATGTGAACGGGGATGCTTTAGGATTCGTGCATGCCATGAGACATTCTTCTGGGGTGTCCCCAATGTAGGCCGCTATTGGGGTAAAACAGTACCGTAGATTCCCAACGGGATCGCTCATCATTATTCCGACGCGCGCGGCTATCTTGAGCGGTTCTAAGATCTCTCGTAGAGATTGATGGATGAGCCTATCGTGCAAAAGTCCCCGGACGCGAGTGTCTTTGTGAGTGAACTTCGCGATGGGGAGGAGAGCCAAGAGAAGGTATGTGTGCAATGAGATCTTGGAACGAATGGTGGGGTCGATATTTGCGAGGCTGATGAGGAGGGGGTACCCCATGCGGTTACCGCTCATTATGGAGATGTTTGTTTTGTCCGAGGAAAGGACGACACCTAGCACAGTCGCACCTTCGGGAAGTTCCTCCTAGAACAAATTCTCGATGAGAAAATGATTCACAAATGAGAAAACGGATGTGCGTACCTGAATTTCCCATGCACGTTCCCCACTCAACCAGTCTTCGTATATGCGACAGACACGAGCAGCCGATGTCCAAACCTTGCGCGGGACAAAAGATATATGGGGAGCAAGCAGTGGGTGGCTCAGAAGTGATTGAATGCACTCGAGCGGTGGGCGATAGAACAGACGGATGGGTTGCTTCGTGGGAGCCTCGCTTTGCAATCGCTTGCATAACCACGGCGGTCCTGACGGTAGACTCTCTGCACGCGCACGGAGTTCCCTCGCAGTCCGAAATGAAAGCGAGAGACGCTTGATCTTGTGACGGTCAATCACAGTTCAAGGCAGAAATATCGACTACTTACGATCTTCAGCGATAACAAGTCGTTGATAGCAGCCGCGCTAAGTCGTGAGCGCAAACACCAGGACGAAAATTGCCACTCTTCTGCAGAAGCAAACGGGAAGTATAAGTTCGTCTCCCTTTCCTTCCTGTATTTATCTTGCCAGAACTGGTCCATGAACGTGGATCCGCCAGGATACGAGTCGCTACAGCCCGGAAAATTCTCCGTGAATTTTTGCTCACTGTCCATTTCGACCTCATCGCGTTCCGACTGGCGATCGATGGAGATGTGGTCAGAGGCGGAATCAGAAAAGTCCAAGTGCGGGAAGTAAGAAGCGTCGAGCGGCATAATTTCACTGGCTGAACCGGATAGATCGTTGTCTAGGGGAAGCTCTGAGTGGCCAGGAATGTTGGACATAGAGTGATCTTGATACCATTCAGCTCCTTGACAGCGTCCCATCGGCTGGTTCATATGTCGAAGGACGTCTGATTCGGAACAAAACCGTTTGCCGCATCGCGGACAACTGACCCTCTTGGGGCGCCCACGATTCGTTTTCACTTTGGGCATTACTCTTGTGTACTAGACTGAGCGGATGCACTTGGGAAAATTCGCAGCTGAAGCGCTGAAGCAGGATGGAGTGCGTATGTAATAAATTCGTGGCAATATACTTGGTGTGAAACTCTTCCCAAGGTCACCTGCACTATTACGATGAACATACCGAGCCCACCGAGTCAGTCAATCCCAGACGACCCATCTCCTTTCCAACTGCCCATATCGGATGGAGGAACGTTCCACCCAGCACCACCTTTACCGATGGCTCTTACCCATCAACCGATTTCCTCGGTATACCAGTCGCTTGCTGCCATCCATACGCCAGAACCGACTCAACATCATCAAGCATCCTTGAATCGGGACCCAAATACTTGGGATGATATTTCTTGGCCTGTCGACGGCTCTGAGGACTATCTAGCGGATGATGACCCGCTTCAGCTTAATGTGAGCTTCGAGCTCACTGCTCTCTCACCACTGCTGAAGTTTCTTTTCGATGCTTACTCAGGAATTCAATGAATTGCACCGTCTTATTCCTCCATCCAACCCCCGAGAATTATCCCTCTTATTGGAGGCGGCTCGGGCTCATCAACGTAGCCTTCTGACGCGCAAGTCCTTTGTCCGCCAGGCTATCCACCGCAACATACTGGTGCTTCGGTGCAATCAGATGGCACTGGAGCGGACACAAAATGAACTCTGCGTCGCCCATCGCAGCGTCGGGCGACTTCGTTTTTTGATTCGTAAAAGTGGATGCAGCGCTGCATTCGAGTATTCGATGCCAGAAAATCGCTCGACGCCTACATCAGGTATATTCTCGTTCCCTCGTCTTTTATTGTATGCGACTGACCATTTCACTGTCGTAGAGCATCCTGACCATTCGTTATTCGATGTTGATCTTACGTAGTATTCTCAGCCCGAGCTTTCGTAGTTACATACATGTATATATGTATGTTATGCATGCGTAATTTACTTGTTAGTCGACTATGTAGTCAGCTACTTATCATCGGCTTTCAGGCTGCAAGGCACTCGCTCACTCGCAGCCACCCTCGTCCTTAGTCCCTCGATGTGTACACTGAGGATGCTTGCTCGCAACCTCTCGTCCGTCCCCGCCTAGAAACTCACACAAGTCGTTCATCACATCGCCTTGCTACTCAAATGCAAATTCGTTTTGACCAGACGCGGATGGAAAAGCATTACCCTTTGGCAAGTCGTTACATATAATGTGAGTGATCAAATGGCAATGCATATCTCAGGCTGAACCGCAAACTACACTCGAAGCTTTGAGGAGCGATCGATCCGGACCACGCGCACAATTCACAACAGGAAGTGGAATCCTGAACGTACACCCACACGCTTACCTCCTCCATCCCCACTCAGCCCGCCATGCGCGCGCCCTTGCCATTTCTCCCCTCTCGACATCATCCTCCTTTCTCGTCTCTCCACATATTTCCTCGTTTCGCCGCCCTATCTGCACCGCCATCTGGACGCACGCCCGCACGTACTTTCATGCACCACTGACCCCGGCACGTTCGCCGCCCAATCATTTGCGCCCAAATGCTCACCTCCATCCCCACTCAGCCTGCCGTTCGCACGCCCTTCAAGTCACTTCCCTCTCAGTATGACCCTTTCCCCATTTTTCCTCGCTTTGCCGCCCCATCCAATGCATCGCCGTCTGAATGCACACCCTCACATCCAGCTACTCGCTCATGTACGCATGCCCACGCGCACCAACTCTTCTCTCGCAATTTGCTGTCCCATTGTGGACATGTGTGATGACCCAAGCATCCGCCCTCGCTTGCCCTCATGCTCCTTGGCGGCACTAGGGAACTGCACGGGTGTCCCAGCCCACCCGCACCGAATGGGTACAGGTAAGGATACGGGTTTACATGCAGGTGCACGACACTACCACGACGACATGCGCGCCTGGAAACAACAGTGGCGACAATGCCAACACCGCCGCACAATGCAACGACGGCAACGGCAACGCGCAGACACGTGCCTGGAAACAACGGCGGCGCTGTCCACAAGACGCCGACGATGCATGCCATAGTGTGGTTCTCGTGCGCATGCAACTCTGAACCCACGAAACGGCCCTACCACGAACACCAGAAAACCCTGAAAACACACCGGGAGACAACATGCGTCACCCAGACGCACCCTCAGAGCTACCTGATGCAGCGGACACCACAGCGGACGAACGGTGGGTCGAGACGGTGAAGGGAAATTGATTGGACGGGCGCATGGACGGGTCGGACATGGTCGCAAGGGCCACAGATGGCGACGGCGACGGCGACGAAACACGTCGACCAGGAACACTCCTGATGAGGTAAGTACCCGACGTGGTGACCGCACCCGCACTAGTTGAAGTCAAACCAGGCGGCAAAACCACAGTGGCAGCTTATGAGGTCAATCGGCCGCCACCACCGGTCGACGACGACGTACCCAAAGCATTATCGGACCCACCAGCACCTCCCGAACCTCTAGACGAGTCCCTAGAACGATGGGACGACGAGGCGCACGCTGAGCGCGAGGGGAGTGGAACGGCTGCATGAGTATTGAAGGGGCGCACTCCAGGTTCAACATGGATGCATTGGGGCCACCGGGACACGATGGCGACGATGGGGAGAACCAAAACGACCTATGGAACGCATCAGAAAGTGTCAACATTCAGCCAGAAGGAGCAGAAAGCGAGGACATACCAGGGATGGCTCGAGTTGAGCGACCTGCGCAGGACGTCGATGCGGATGCGTCGGGAGCACCAAGGGACCACTACCGCATCACAAATGGTCCAGACGACTTGCCAGACATGCTAGAAAAGGTCAGCGTACGACCAGAACGAGAAGGCACACCTGAGATGGCCAAAGTCGAACAACCCGCCCAGGAAGTTGAGACGGTAACACTGTTTGACACGCTTTGAGTGTGGGTTACCTGTACCTGTGCAGTTCAAGTTGGCGCAGTCCATTAGGTAACAGTACATTAGTTCCAAAATACTTGTTAGCCCTAAGTATGATGATCAATGTTAGTGAGAAACCAAATGGGTGTAGATAAGATGAAATTCAAGAGTATCTACTAGTACTAGTAGACCATGTGAGACTAGATCTGTAGTATATGACAGACAAAACACAGCATATGACAGGTTTGACACAGCATGTGACAGACAAAACACAGCATGTGACATAAGCTTGGCCATGTGAAATTTGGCTAATAGCTGGCAGACTTTGACAGCCTCTGACAGACTATCCCAGAATAGGACAGATTGTTTCTCAGCTATACCATACTGCAATACTGTGAGTGAGAAGGCTGGTTTGCTGATGCACAGACGTAAAGGTCGGCATCCAGGAGAACGAGGTCCTGGTCGGAAATTTGATCGACGAAGACCACGTGAACTATCTCCTGATGCGCAACATGCTCACGGGGATCCGCATTGCTGTTAGTTTTGCACCAATTATGACAATAGTCGCTCATTCGGTTTTCTTACCAGGTCTCGCGGTGCCAGGCAAAGACGAAACGACCGCTTACTGACGATGACTTTACTGCACGACCCAAGTACTCCTTTGACATGTGCGTATTTACTTTGATCTGCGTCACTCTGACATCCTCAGTTTATCCACAGCAGCGGAAATGCACTAACGCTCTCCGCCAAGCACGATTTCAAGTTTAAAGATTACGCTCCGTGGGTGTTCCGCGAGCTGAGGGGGGATTATCTCCAACTCGACCCTGCTGATTACCTGCTCTCACTCACGGCCAAATACGTCCTCTTTGAACTGGGCTCACCGGGCAAGTCAGGCTCGTTTTTTTACTTTTCGCGCGACTACCGCTTCATCATCAAGACCATTCGGCACTCGGAGCACAAGTTTTTCCTGTCTATCCTCAAGGAATATCATAGGCACGTCAGGAACAATCCCCAAACGCTGTTGTCCCGGCTCTATGGCCTCCATCGTATCAAGCTCCCCTGGGGCCGCAAAATCTACTTTGTCATCATGAACAATCTATTCCCACCACACAAGGACATCCACGAGATGTACGATCTCAAGGGTAGCACCGTCGGTAGAGAGTACTCGGAAGAAAAGGCAGCAAAGAGTCCTTGTGCAGTGCTCAAGGACCTCAACTGGATCAACCGCAGAAAGACGCTCGAGCTTGGACTGGGAAAGCGTACGCTCTTGACAGAGCAAATTCGTCGTGACACGACGTTTCTCAAATCGGTGTATGCGATGGACTACAGTCTGCTCGTCGGGATACACCATATCCGGCCGGGGAGCAGGGACAACGTACGTAGCAATACGATCGAGGTGTTGTCACTCGACTTGCCGGAAGAAGACACGGACGACTGACGACGATTCATTTTTTATCAGCACGAGGGGGGTTTGCAAGCGGCTGACGAGGCCAACCGGCCAATGGACGCGCTCTACTATCTCGGCATCATCGACATTCTGACGCCCTACTCGACCACGAAACAGTTGGAGCATTTTTGGAAGGGGCTCAAGGCTGATCGCGTGAGTGTCCAAGCGAAGGATCATCATGGTACGCTCATCGTGTCTATTAGCACCAAATTAGTCCGGTCCCACCACACGAATATGCCGACCGCTTTTTTGCGTTTATGAAAGCCGTCATGCGGGAAAGTGGTGATGGCGGCCGGTTCAAGGCAGAATGAGTATAATCCCCCCTTTTGTCCTCAGTAATTCCATTATTTCGAATGTTAGTTTTATTGTACTTCGATCCCATACATACCTGGCCGCACCATTCCACCTCGCCATCGACGATGATGGCCCCCACATCAATGATCAACGATTATCCTCACGCGCTCGCTTGCGCTCGACTCCGCGTCACGCACTCGCTTGGTGCCATCTTCGTCGACACTGATGTAGCAGTCATCCTCTCCGCATTCTCGCTCGACCCGCTCATGGTCCCCTCCTGTTTGCACCCAAGACTCGCCACTCGCACCCTCGCCTGATAACCGCGATGTTGACACGACCATGACAAGTCACGATGGTCGCGACAGTGCGACCGCTAGCCCTGCACCACCCGTTCATGTGCCGCATGTACTTGTCCCCATCCTCGCCTGCAGCCCAATGGCCCCAACGGCCATCCGTGCTTACCCTCCCTCGTTCACGTCCAGCACCTGCCACCCACACCCTCGCCTCAAGCGACCGTCGTCGTCGCTCTCTGACGCGCACTCGGCGGACGTATATCCCACCATTGCGCTCCTTTTCTCAGAGAGCCCTTTTTCGCGGTCGACGGTGCTGCACGCGTAGGCTTGTTGGTGAGCGTACACCCACCACCCCTTCCTCCTTTACTCTCTGACTGACGCATTCATCCACCATTCCCTTACAGTACCGGTACCTGCGCCTACGACACATCCCACAACCGCCCAGCCACGATGTCAGCGCGGCCTCAACGCCCTCGTCGTTCACTGTTTGCCCCGTTCCCCAGACGCCCATCCACTTACCACGTAAGTGCTGGGCATGCCCGTGTGTTCGTGCGTCACCACTCACACATATCCTAAAACCGAACAGTGTCCCCACCCGCATGACCTTGTTTCCTATACCGTCAGATATCCAGAAAAAGCCCAACCATTGACCATTTTATAGCAAAGGTACGCTGGCGTTTCCATACTGGCGTCTGCGCCTCACAACCCCGAACAGAATGTCACACTAGTGGCCGATTGGCCACGACCATCATCCACAAAGACACCAGCATGCAATCGGAAAGCAGGACAGACTACTCACAAACCCTCGCCTCCGAAGCGGGGCGCAAGTCATTCTGGGAAATGGGAAGCAGCGACACGCTACGCCGAGATAGGAAAGCAAGCGGGAGTTGGCAGATAGGCCACGGTATTCTGACCCCCCTGGCAGCCGAGCAATGGAGACGGGATAACGTATGCGTTTTACAACTTGGGGTATCCTACGTTCTGACATGGGACTAGCGTTCACAGCAAGCCCCGGATGGCCCTCCACGTCATCGTCCCCCCACATCACGGTTCCCACACCACTATCCCCCCTGCACCGAAGGGGGTCGCTCAGAGACGCAAAGTGACTACAGAGATCACCGTCGACTATCGTCAGAGGGTTCCACCCCTGAGATCAGTGTCGTGCCACCGGTAACTACGTCTCCTCTATTGTTCCCAGTGGGTCACTCGTTGCGGATTGTTCCAGTTGTCGACAAGAAGTCAAGGACGACGTCTCACAACCCGCTAAACCGAGAGTCGTGAGACATATTCAGGACACCATGATCGGTCTCTAGGAACACACTTATCCGAGGGAGGTCGATGAAGAACGCAATACGCACAGGAACAGGTGTTCGAGATAGGAGGTGTGGTGCGTGACCACTGCTTTTGTTCGGTCGAGGAGTCCGAGCTCGTTCCATGCGCCTGTGCCGGTGCCAAATAACGTCACGTACCCTGCGCCGCCTATATCCCGATCGGCGACATTCAACGCGGGTAGCAATCCATTAGTGACGTCCGAGGGGGGGCGGCGGCGGCGCGACAGCCTGGGCACGACGGCG
>JBBPQJ010000047.1:0-17197 GCA_038092415.1 Xerocomus tenax
CTGCTTGGTGGAAGTCATTTCGAGTGTGGAGGAGAGCCTGCGGGCCATGGTGGTGGTTGAGGAGAAGGCGGGGGGGCGGGGGAAGGACGAGAGTTAATCAGCGACGACAAATTAGGTTTATCATGCTCAAGCAAAACACATCAAACTGTAGACAAAAGCGTACGTATGAATAGCAAGGAACAAGGAAAGAACGTGGGGGGGTATCGTGCGTATGAACAATGAAAGGACGGTAATGGACGGATATCAACGACTGCCCTCAGATGCGGGCTGTTGGGTCTGCTGCAGCTGACGGCTCGCAATTTCTTGGCGGCGTCGCTCCGCTGCCTCGAGTCGCGCAGTCATCGCTTTCAGCTCCTCCCTCAACTTTTCGTTCTCCTGCGTCAGCTTTAACACGTTACTCGCCCGTTTCTGCACTCGCTCAGCACTGCGGGAACGGAGACTGATCGTGCCTGTGTCAGGACACGGTAGAGACAAGCGGTACTTACGGTGGCTCTGAAGAGGATGTGCCCAAGATAGAGTCGAATGAATACGTGAGGTCGAGGTCTGTCGCAGGTATCTCTGGCAAGGACGGAGATGGCGTGCGGGACGCGGTGATGGGCCCCAGACCGTTTTTAAGCCTAGAATGTGTGAGTAAAAGTCATTGAACAGCTCGAGGAAGGGGTCGTACGCTGAGCTCTTTGGCTCGTCCATGTCGTCGTTGACGGTGAGCACGAGGCCTCTTTCGCGTCCAGACCTATTAACCACAAAGGGTATATTATTCCCACAAATAATTGTGATCGGCCCTTATTATGACTGCCTTCATTCGCCAATTCCCCCTCCCCATCCTCTCTTCCTCCCTCCTCCCCTCTTCCTCGCCGCCATGCCCACCGCCTCCGTCGTTCTCCTCGACGGCAGCGATGTCCTCGACGACAATTCAACACACCTCTCCCCTCTCCTCCCCGATCTACACAACCATGACCAGGACGTGAACGACATCTCCATTCATACCCCTCCCTTCCCCAGCCCCATCCCCGACTCCATCTCTGTATTATCTATTCATGACCCCGTGTATTATGACTGCATCCCCTTCTCTCACTCTCTCCCTCCCTACCCTCATGAACCTCAGATTTCGCATCCCGAATTGCACTTGGCTCTCCATGATGACGCAAATACCGCTTTTGCCCATGACGCTCCACACTTCTCTAACAAGCATCTTCATCACTCTCACGACCTTGGCCTTCGCGGCGCATCCTCGCTACATGACGTTCGCTTTCACTCATCTCTCCCTTCTCTCACATATCTCCCACCTCTGCACTACCTCCCCTGTCCAGTCGATCACCCAACTCCCCCGTTTGCCATATCCTCTCCCCCTCCAAAGTTACCCGCCCTTGCGCACACTCTGCTGCCGCCCATCGTACAAGCTAATCCTGCGGACCTCACGAGGGCTGACATCGATGCAAGTCTCCCTGTTTTCCCCCCTTGCTTTAAACTCACCTCCGCTCCAGAATCGCTCCACGATGAAGCGTGCAGTTGGCAACTCCCAATCTTCAGTCGATCCTTGTGCAGCCGCTTTTCTCCGGGATCGGCTCGGAGAGGCAAAATGGAACACCTTTTCTGCTCGACTATTTGAGCGACGTTTAGGCCCCACAAGGTCAAAAAATCGCGTCAGAGGCAAAAATCCCAATGATGACACTAGTCCCCCACCTGGCGCCACTGCAATTGATTTTCTCGTAAAGGTCGAGGTTGTAAAGGAAGTGTTACGAACCTATGTCCCGTGCGTCCTTCTCGCGGCTTCTGTGCCCCATCAGCGTGCTTGCGCGGCTGGATCACGCTTACCATATAATTATGCAGCCATCCGTACAATCCCCTCAAGTCATTGGCCCATCCATACCCACACTCCCCGTCAGGTTCCGTTACGCTTACGCGCTCTACCATCCTCGTGCTTTCCGGCTGGTCAAACACCCAATTCTCTTATTGGGCACGCCGCGTCGAGGGCATCTCCGTCCTCGCTGCGCATGATGAACGTCTCCACGCAGTCGCGGTTGCTCTACAGAAGCGCATCGACGCCGGTGGTGTTCTTTTAGATGGCACTGACGAAATCTATTCCACCGAAGGTTCTCCGAACGTCACTGGCAAAGGCCTAGACATAATCATCGAGGAAGTCAAGAAACGTACAGGACGCAGCCCCTTTCTTCGCGGAAAACACTCTAGTCTAGATCCATTTGGCTCTACCAACGGCGATAAGGATGTTGGGCCTGGCCCTCATCACGGTGCCCCTGCAGCGCCCATTTACATGCCCACCTTCCAAGCAATGGAATACTCTCATGCTCCTGCATTCACAGCTTCCGCTGAATCGCCGATTGGTTGCCGCCCAAAGAAAAAGAGGAGGATAAGTGTTACAGATTCCGTTTCATCCTACGCCAGTTCAAGTGCTTTGAAAACCAGCCTTTTTGACGAGCCGACGAATCATTATAGTTTGTCCTTTGCTGACAATCCGCGGTTAACACCAGACCGGGAGAGTGTGTCTTCCTCGGACATGCAGCCTATTTCACCGCCGTCGACGATAACCCTCCCAGAACTTTTTGACCCACCGTATGTTGGCGAAAGCGAGTACGAATTATCGGGGGTGCGCAGCGCAGACAACGGCCGCTCCGAATATTTCCCTGTGTCTAATTCACGGTCAGATCTCGACCATTCCGACTCGGAGGAAAGTTTTTCGCGGAAAAAATACTGCGTATTGATGGAGAGGAACTATGAAAAACAGCCCAAGCTGAGTGCCTGAATCCTGCTTGCTTTCTTTACGCTCGACCTTTTTTCCCTTCCCCTTTGTGGGATACGGTTGAGATTTCTTTTTTGTCTTTTGTCATCCTTTTATTTTTGCTACGTGTCTTTACGTCTCACGGACAACCGCTCAATGTCTGTACTATGCATGCATTCTATCACTTGCTATCGCACCATATGCCCATTTGTCTAATGCTTGTAACACTACGTTTACACTCCTGAACGACGACGTTCAATGCATCTCTTTACTATTAGTGTAGTTTTAGAATCTGAATATGTTGTGATATAAATGGACGCGGTATGTGTGTGGGTTGAACGCGTTGTGCCCGGGATTACGACCTCTTGACACGACACATGTCGTCCCTCAATGCAGCTAACCTCACTATCACTCTCACCTCGCTCTTCTTCCTGGTGGGAAGCTATGCCGTCCTCTTTAGCGCGTTCCTCCCATTCTCGACTGTCCCCGTATGTCCACGCAACCTCATTCGAGGCTTTCGCCTAACGTATCAACACCACCAGTTCCTTGACGTCCTGGCCCGGGACACGCACTACAAGTACTTCGCGCTCTTCATTATACCCACCACCTCATACTTTGTTATCGCCAATTGGGTAGGCTGGCAATATTACCAGAACTCGTGATGGCCTGGCTGCGCCCAGCGTACACGAGTTGTGCCCACAATTGTGATAGATGATAGCTTAGCAAGTCTCCAACCAATTCAACGACGCCTCGTGTGTCCTCGTATCGCCCATTGGCGATCACCAATCGATCATCCAACGTGACGCACCTACACGCTCCCTGCAATGTTTCATGCGGCGTCGTCACACTTATGCCTCATCTTCGTTTGCCATGTGTTCTTCATCATACATCCTATCGCAAAACTTTGCAAGCGTGTCCAGGGTGCCGCATGGTTCATAGATTCAGATCTCCCTGTCATAACTAAATACTAACTACTCCACCAAGTCCATTCTCTGGCACCCACTCTATTGCCTAGCATCAATTCGCTCCTATGCGAGGTCATGTCTGTGGCAAATTTAGGGCGGTGGCTCAGGCGATCGTGATTTCTCAGTGGGTGGCCGAGACCGCATCCGAACTTGTCTTAGCTCTTGCCACAACCGACTCCGTTCGGGCGGCTCGCTTTGCGTTGGCCCAACAGACCTCGCTGGACTCGGATCACGGTAGGATATCTTTGAACGGGCTGGGCTTGGGTTGCGTCGTGCTCCAAACCGTGGTCGTGGGGATGGCGGTGGCTCGTCGGTCAGCGGCGCGGATGATTTAGAACGTGCAGGGCTCGGTTCCCGTCCTCTGGTAGCTAGTTTTGAATGGCGAGTAACTGGTTCTACACGCGGTCGGCTAGACAGAAGGCTCACAATGCCGGGCTTTGGGGCCACCCCATTTGAACGGCTAGCAGGCTTGCTGGGCCCTGCGGCTGAATCCTCCATGTCGGTTTCAACAGCCGCACTACGCCGCAGATATGCATGCCTCGTAACCTTTAGTGCCAATGGACCGGTAGGCTTTGGTGTGGCCATGGGTGGCATGGTCGGCAAACGTAAGTACCTTGCACGACTGATAATGGTTAATGATCGTCCCAGCTCAGCATTCCTTCAACTGGATCACTCACGCTATCTCCTTCAAGTGGCGCTTCGTTCTATAACCTCGGCTCCATTTCTCAAAGGCTCGTGCTAAATAGATTCACCATTAGCTGAATAAAGCTTTAATGAATCTCGAACGTACAAAGAACGGCTGTGGCGTGGACTTCACGTGCTTTCTTAGCCTGTAGAGCTTGAGGCATGGCACCTCGCCAAATCTCCCAAACCTTCGTCTTTATTCGGGACGCACGGAACCGTATCGCTGGCAAAGACTTGGCAAAGTGATATTAGATAAGGCAATTATTTGGTTTGTCTGTGATCACTCACTCTCGTCTTTGAGTGCCAGATACCAAACGCGCGGAAAAGGAGGTTCTTTTGGCTTTGGCGTGCTACCTGGTGGATCTCCAGTGAAAAAGTCAGCTTTCAGCACCGCTGAATAAGTGTGAACGTGTCAAGAACTCACTATAGGGCGCAGCTTTTCTTCCATGTACTTTTCTCTCCATCTATCCCAGGCGACTTGCATGGAGGCACAATCAAACTCGGCCTGTTTCTCTCGCAGCAAAATGCGCTTGTGCCGCCGAGCGCGAGACACACCCAACCATTTGTGGAACATACGACGCATATTTTCTGGAAATGGGAAGCGAGAAAGAAACGATTAGTGTATTGTCGCGCTACATCCCGAGAATGAAGGCTTGCCTGCTCGCTTGATGTCGAGATGACTTTCCATAAGACTTAGGTCCTCGACATGTCTCAAACATATGTTTTTCCATTTTCTGAAGGCAAATCTAGCAAACGAAAGAGTCAGACAGAATCCGTGCCAATTGGAAAATCCTTTGTTTACTTCAGCAAAGCTTGAGAAAACTTTTGGCGAACTTCAAGTTCTCGAAGTTTGATTTCAATGACACGGTTTGTCCAGCGGCTCAAGGCGACAGCTAACATTCGCTATGAATGAAGTCAGAATATTTTTTCCCTTTTTTTCGACTCCCGCAAAACTCACCGTGTTGATCCGAATAACAATCTGCTCTTCAGCAGTGCGATGCCAATGCCTTCGGTTTGCCTTTGTCCGCCATACTGCACGCATTAATCAGGATAACCAATAAGACACAGCCTTGTTGAGCAACCTACTGTTCAGGCATCCTGCAAGTCTGCGCGTTTCTAGAGCCTTGAGTTTGTTCCGCCGCTTCTTTTCCGCGAGCTTGGATTTCCATACATTTAATGTCCGCCGCTGTATGATGAATTTTTCAACGATTTTCGCATGTTTGAGTAGCTTCAATCTCGCACGCAGGTGGACCCTCCACTTCAGAAGTGCGTTGTACTGTACTTGAGAGATGTGACGTTGAATTGCAAAGGCCCGGCGGTTTTGATAGACAGTATAAACTTGGTGCCAAGTCTCCAAAGCGGACGACAAAGCGGATGAATTAGACCGCATGCTGAAGGCAAATGCACAGTCTAAACACAATCAGCACCCCATAAGGCATCATCTTGGATTTTGCTTCACCTTCAAGCCCGCGATGCTGGCGCATCCGCTCTCTCCATACCACCCAAGTACTTTTTACGAGACGCAATGCTCTGACTCTCTCGAGGAGCTTTCCACGCTCACGCGCCTTCCACACTCGAGTGATAGCTCGGAGGAGTACATCATCTTGTCTGGCGAGATGTTTATCCGCTCTCCTTTCTACAACCTGCAAGAACGATTAATTGGGGTGTTCTAGAACAAAACCTACAGACCTACACGTATCCGATCTCGAGCAGCCTTCCATGATCTGATCGCCAGCTTCATAACATAAATATTGTAGAAACCGGTAGCTATTTGACGGTCATAGCTGCACAGGCGTGTTGATTCCCGAATCCTGGTAGATAATTTTGGATAATAGACGCACGTATGTTTCTTCCACGCCTGTATCACCCCACGTTTGATTCGAAGACCAGTCTTGGCTGTCACTGCCTTTTCAGCATCGCGAAGCGCCAGGGCTCGCTTCCAACGTGTCCAAGTTTGAAGTACAGCACTACACGTTGTCCTGCGGTAGAATTGATCTGCAGCTGTTTCTAGGCCGTCGAGTTTAGACAACGTTGACTTCCAGCGGAGGAAAAAACGCAGAATGAGGCGTTCGTTGTACTGCAACTCGGTGAGGTGTGAACGGAAAGATTGCCGCCACTTTGCCCAGGCATCCTTCTGAATGTTTAGCTCACGCTTTTCGCGAACAGTCTTCATTTTTGCTCGCATTTCATTTCGCCAAGTAATCTGCCTTTTTTCTTTCAGTTTCACCTTCCATAAAGTCAATACCGCACGCAAACAACGAGTATTAGAAAGGGTGACAGCATGATTCTGTCTCTCTGCAAGTGAGGCCGTGGCGTTACGCCACCGTCGGAGGGCCGACCCAAGGACGACATTATCACGAGCTTCAGCGACCTGTTGGTTTGTTGTCTAGAACCACTCATGCATTACTCGATTTGAAACAATAGAATAAAGGAAGTCCGCACAATCATCCACTGGTAGCCGAGCAGCCATATCTCCCAGCAACGTTCCAGAAGTTTGTCGTCGCGGAACTTATCCGCGTCTTCTTCATCCCGTGCCATTTTGATTTTCTTCCACGCATCTTCTTCATTAATTACGCTATCCTTGCGTTCACGGGATTGGGGTAGTGCTGGCTGAACGTGAAGTTCTGGTTTGGGTAATTTGATTGGCGAAGGAGCACGAAAGTGATACATTCGCAGGTCAGCTGCCGCTGGCTTGGAAGTGGGTTCTGTGCGGACTACTGTCCGATAAGAAGGTGGGGTATTCGAGGGGGAAAGTGTCACTCCATCCGTGGTATCCGAGGCATCATCCCAGGTAGGGACACGTCGAAATGCATCCTGACGGGTAGCATTCTGGGGTCGAGGGGTTTCTGGATGAATAAGATTTGGAGGCAAAATAGGGTTGGCTACGTGTGAAGCTGGGGAGTTTGACGGTCTTGCTTGTGATAAACCCTGAGGCTGGCGGCGCCTCGTGATACCATAACGTAGTTCTTCGACACGCTCTGTGTCAGACGAACATCCTTCCTGATCTTCTTCTGTCTGTTCGGTATCCTGAGTTGTCTCGCTTTGATCGCGGTCTTGATGAGAATGGAGAGTAAAAACGTCGTCCTCGTCGTCACGTACAGGGGCCAAAAGATATGCTGGTGAGCGTGTCGGTCTCAAGAACGAGGCTTGCCGAGATTTTGGAGGGGTTGTAGGTCGGGGAGCAGCCCGCGTGGCTCCAGTCCCATAAGCATACTGCTTCTTTACGCCATCCCACTTGGTCCGCCAACTTGGTCCCCTCAACTTGCAGATCTCCAACAACCTCCCATAGTGTACCGTTTCTGTCTGACTGTCTAGACCCCGTTCGTGTAATTCGTCGTTGTAGGCTTTTAAACCTGACAGAAAAGAGGTCGCGTTTGGAGCGATCCTACTGATTACCGCATCGAGAAAGTCGACCTCTGTGCGCGAGAGGGCCTGCAGTTCTGATTTGGGCACTGCGGAAGCTCGTGAGGCATCGGATGGTGCAGTTTTTGCAGGAGATGAGGTATGAGTTGGTCTGAAACCAAACATTGACGCGTTGACCAGCCAAAAGCGCGCTATCCATTTTTACGCGACGCGAACACGTGAGCAATAGTGCTTATCTAATTAATCCCAATTCCACCAAAGTTCAAACAACCATCAACATGATCCTTCAGCGACTCGATACCTCAGAAATCAGAACTGAACACAGATGTTGGCCACGCAAGACTTGGGGAAGATCATATACAAGCACTCACGGTCGCAAAGCTTCTTTCAGTCTTGCCACTTCAGCAGCAAGCTTATCCCTTTCGGCAACCAATTCTTCGATGCGCTTCTTCTGGCTTCTGTCCCTGTACTCATATTGAATCTTTTGACGTTCAATTCTTTGCAACAATTTTGCTGCCTGGGTGATATTGAAGGAATCCATGTATTCCGAGAGTGCCTTCACCCTTGCTTTCATTCCATCGGTGTAATCCAGCACGTTATCTGCGGGAGTTGGCGACACACTAGATACGTTATCCGGCGGTGTGAAAAGTGGAAGGGAATCCTCCGATTGTTCCCCGCTGTTAAAGCCATCCTATGTGAAAATGACAACCAAATATTCAGTAGGGAACATGGCGGGGGTGGGTACCAACCCGGTACTCGGTCCGCACTGGCGCTCCCTCGCGCTCTTTCCCCTTCCTGCTGCGCGTTATGACAGAAAGCGACTTGGGTGGGTCGAACTCCGTGATACGCTGTGTACTTTGAGGCGGCGTAAGCAATAACCCATCACCAGAAGGTGCCCGCTGAGGAAGCGTGCGTCGTTTCTTGGGGGTCGAGGGTCGTTCTTCGTCTTTAATTACAGCAACAACTGGCTCAGGGCTATCATGCAACCCAAGAAAGCTGTATGTCTTGCGTGGTTGTACCTTAACTTCATTCGAGTCAACCTCAGTAGGTACCGGCGAAGGTGGCTGAGGAATGATAGGTAGTGGAGTATAAGGCTCTCCCGATGGACCAGGATGGCGAATAGGACTCAAATCGATTTCGCGCTGTTTCAGCCCAGCCTCGATATCATCCAGACGCTTCTTTGATGGACTGGTGGATGATGAAGTATGTTTCTGTGATGAGCGTGTGTACGGCGAGGAAGTTGGGCGTCCCCTAGAGCGTGCTCCTTCCTTGAAGGATGAATGCGGTGACGAACTTGATGCATGGACGATAGATTCACTTGGGAGCTCATCTGCCCAGACTACGACGAAAGTGCATGAGAACATGCTTAGTAGTTAGGTGAGCCTAAGGGTGAGCTTACACCAGAATTTACACCTAGTTCCGTCTCCTTGAGATCTCTTACAGCAGTAGAACTCACTGTTTCACCAAGCATTGCATCTTAGTGGTCGGTTGAGCCAGACGAGTCTGAATATCATGAGCCGCACCGATTTAGATGCTTTAGAGTCTTCGATTTGTGCATTGCTGCCTCCTCCCCATGCTTGCAGAGTACTTTTCTATCAGGGCCAATTCCGCCAGTGGAAGACATGTCACAACGTGAGGAAGTGGACTCGGACGACCTGCCATGTTCAACGAGTTGGACATGAGTATTTGCTTATCTAACCAGCTTCTCAGATCGTATCTCGCACAAAGCCCAGTATACCAAGGGATGAAGCAAGAAGCTCTAACACGCGTTCACTCTCCTTTTTTTGTACTTTCAACAGCTCCTCCAGTTCTGAAAACAGTTCTTTATGTTCTAAGAGAATCTCCGCATGCGTTCGAAGGAAGACATTTTGCAACGCTTGGACGGCTTCGAAATCCCTATGGGATTGTAAACGTCGCTTGAGCGCACGTATAAACTGTCGCAGATGATTCAAGGTGACCAATGACCGCAGCTCGATGTCAATGGCAGCAGGTGAGAGGCCCTTGATGTAGTCAAAAACTTCATCCCCAACTACAATAGGAAGATATGAGCATCTGAGCGTAATGTGTAGTCCTGCTTACAGTCGTCTTTTTTCTCGATTCGTGCCAACTTTGCTTTGAGGATGCTCTTTGATTTAGTCATAGACTTGTCCAGACGTGTCATCTTATCTGTCTTTTCTTCCTTCTTTTCTTCGATAGCAAACCGATGCTCGACACCAGGCAATGTAGGGAGGAAGAAGGGAGCCTGTTCAGGCTTTTTTGGGAGCTCTATCGGTTGGTTTCGATGCTATGTGTCACATCCAATCAACTTCTGGGCCATGATCAAGACACTAGAACACGTACGTGGATGACTTCGAGGTTCAATAATGTTTGCCATCGTGATCGAGGGAGCAGGGTCAGAGTAACCAGTTGCCCATCCAATTGAGGAGGAGTAGAAAAGACATTCACGGGTTTATCCTCCATTGTCAGTCCGGTCAACGCTTCCAGAACTAAGGACATATGCATAAGCCCAGACATGACAGAACTAACTGATCGAGACATACCGTCGTCCTCGGCATCTCCTTGCATCGATGGCATCGAGACCTCTGTAACAGCCTTCTCAGACACCGTTTGAAGAGTGACTTCCGTAAATTGTGCTCTGTTCGCCCACAAGAACACTCCAACGCTGTCCACATGGGCAGTTGCCAGAAAGTCATTTGTGGGTGAAAACGCGATACTTGTAGCAACACTTGGTGTACGGAA
This sequence comes from Xerocomus tenax, assembly GCA_038092415.1. Taxonomy (NCBI): domain Eukaryota; kingdom Fungi; phylum Basidiomycota; class Agaricomycetes; order Boletales; family Boletaceae; genus Xerocomus; species Xerocomus tenax. The sequence continues at coordinate 10,489 of JBBPQJ010000047.1, forward strand.
TGCGTCGATTAAACTACCAGTTGGTACATCAAATGTTCGTATGATTGAATCAAGTGATGTCGACACAATCCAGCGAGAGTCAGGTGAGAATGCCTGGAAATCATTAGCCCATGGTAACATTATATCAGCACGAGGGTCCATACAATGTCAAGAACTCGTGCTTGCGAGCTATATGATAATTCTCTGACTATTCGTCTTGTTTCAATATCAATTACTCGCACCATGGCGTCACCACAGATGACAGCCAACAGTCCAGAATTTCGGTGGATGATCATAGAATGGGCAGACGAGGACAGTACCAACGTATGATCCAATTGAGTGGTGTGGAAATCAAAGAACTATTCACACTTGATAAACGTTTCCAAGAGGTCACGTCGATGTGAACACTTACATTGATAGTGCCGTCTGATGTGCTCGCAATAACGAGACGATTCAAAGCATCGGTAGCTAAACCTGTAACGCAGCGTTCAGTAGCCTTCGGTTTGGAAGCAGCATTCAACCGTTCCGCGACTACTTGAGGACAGGGTCCCACTTTGAATGTTTTCCGCTTCAAGCCAGACTGCATGTTCCACATGTGGATTTCCCCCGTCGATGAGCCCGCAATACCGAAATTTCCACATGCAGAAACGCAAACGCACTACGTAGACTTTGAATGATGACCGCGCAGTAACTGATATTTCACACCTTCACAGAACCCGCTGCAGATTTCCGTTTGTTGCCGTCAGTATGACTCCAGGTGTGTTTTCCCAGACGTTTGTTCGGCACCGTCCAGGACCGAACTAAAGGTTCGTCAGTGTGGGCTGTGAGTACGTCATCCCAATCTTTCGATCGCATCGTGGAATGAGCGATAGATGTAATAGATGGAAACTTCAATGATGTTAGTGATTTGGAAAGCACCGCGGCTTTCTTGACAAGAGAGCCTACCAAGGGTTGGTGTTAGTGTCTTCATTGGCTTCAAGTGAGGCCAATATTTACCCTGAGACATTTCAAATGACCTTGAGTCGCGGACAACAGAAGTATACCGCAAGCTCCGGTCCACGGAGGCGGTCAATAACTGTTTACCATCTTCTCCATAATATCTAATCAGATGCGGTGGAGCATGATGTCCCGACCGGAATTTAAGCAAACGCGGGGCCGCGGTAGGCGAGTCAAACAGCCATTGCTGGTTTACGGTTAGAGGTACCGAGAAACCGATAGGTCAAAACGTACCTTGACACAGTTGTCTTCACCTGATGTTATCAGAATTGGCTGGCCGGGTACCCATTGTACTGCGCATATGGCACCGTCATGAGCACCTCTAACAAGATGCAGAAGGCGACCGCCAGAATTCAAATCCCAGAGAGCTAGATGCCCGTGAGAAGACACGGAGGCAAGTACTTGATGTCCGTCTTACACAAGAGTGGATGAGGAAACGGCAATCCCCAGAAGCGGCGTACTGACCACTTCGGAATGATAATCCTCTGACCGCTCCTCCCTCCATAAACATTCTCATCAACCTCTCATCAGCGCGTATGTCGTATACGGATATTTCGCCGGACATAAAACTAATGCCGACGACGTCGATGGCGGGGGATTGTACTAATGCTGTGATAGCAGGAGATGCCATATTTGCCGACCCATGTGTGGTTAACAGTTTTGAACTCGAAAACTTGTGTACACACGTTCTGAGACCAGTATGCAAATGGACAGCACGGACAAACAGACAAAGGTACTCACTGAGTTCGCATATTCCACAATTGCAGGTCGCCCTCACGGCTGGCCACCAAGACTTTGTTCAGGTATGTTGCGGGATGCAGTACCATGGCTGCAGTAAAGCCTATATCAAACTGAATGGTGCAGGAGAATGAGGGTTCTGCAGCAAATTAGGAATATGAGGAAATGGGTTCCAGGTTAAACCTCACCTTCAGACGAGACGTCCCATACAAGCATCCGCCCACCATCCTCCGTCAAGGCAAGCAAGAGAGATCCGAATATGATGATAGAAGTCAATGATGTTCCGAGCGGATTCGTTGCCCGGGCAGTCTACATGGACTTGTTGACGAAGTCACGAGTCAAAAGAAATGTAAATACCTCTTTTCCTCGAAGATATTTGATGACATGGATCCCAGATGCTGCCCAAATCGCATCGCCCTCCATGATTAGACTCGAGATCGGATCTAGTTCCTCGGGGCCTACGCATCCGAGACCTTTAGGGGAACCACCAATTTGAAAGAGTGTGTACTCACCAACAAATAATAAAGACATCTTTCCTCCCTCCCAAAGTGCCCATGATCTTCCGAGACATGTAAGAAGATGTATCCGTGGTCCCTCTGTAGCCCCCTTATGAGAGCGAGTTTGCAAATAAAATGGCAAGTGATTTGTGACCAGGCCAAGTGCGCGGAAGGGAGCAAATAAGCTGGTGTTTTCCGGTGATTTTCGCGCAGTTTTTGAAGCGTCGAGTTCTTTTGAGGTCCTGATTCTCTTTGGTGGGCGTTCTCTGTCACCTTCTGGTTCTATGGATTCAGCCATCATCGCAATGGATCTTATTCTTGCAAAGCGGGAACTTCAAAGCTCGTCAGGCGTAGTGATCACGTGACAAACTTCATCTACTACAACCTTCGATCAGGATCAAGGATCAGGATATTTTACCGTACGCACAAGGCCCACAGTCCGTTGCCTATTCAAGCAGAATAGGTAGTCTTGTACGGCCTTTTGGGTACACCTTCATTTGTAGCTTTTAATTGCGCAAAGTCGTTCACCATCCTACTACAGCCTTCATCAAACCAGTTACCAGACTGGTCATAAGTTATCGTGTCGCAACTGCATTATATACAATGCACCTTCCAGTTTCATCTATTAAACCCATCCTGTAGCTAGTTCTGCGCCGAGTCCGAGATCAATTAATTTCTATCGGACTCATCCTGTAATTTCTTCCGCAGTTTTCCCCCGCTACTGACCGCCCTCACCCCATACCATCGTCTCTGGCGCTGCTAAAAGAATTGCTATTATGACAAAAGTGGGAAAACATAGGGTATACCTAGATGATCGGTTGACCTGGTCCCGGATAATTCCACACCTGAAAGAAAGCGGTAGCATATGAAAATGTAATGCAATCATGAAACGACCTTCCTTGATGTGGTTGAGGTCTAAGAAGAACAGGAGAACCCCTGCCACATTGCTAGTCTGTTTGTTGCAGAAGTTAGGCAAATCCGAGCAACTCAGCAAAAGTCACGGCAAGTTAATCTGGAAAGACCTTTCCAGTCCGAATAAAAAGACGGTTCATCAGTATTTGGGTAACATGCCATCTCTACGGAGCACGGTTAGTGCTTGCACGTTTGAACGCTTAAGAGCCGGGGTGCACCGTACCATGCCGAGCCAAGGTGGCAAGGTATCATTATATTTTAGTCGGTCATGCACCTGTCCTTGAGCAGCTTATTATCAGCTTTCGAGCCTTGAATTTCACAAGTAAGTAGGGAGCAAGATGCGCTAGAATGAATGATAAATAGACTTAGGATGTCCGAGAGTCCTAGGCGCTGAAAGAACTAAGATAAGGAATGAATCACGTTTATCGCGTGTCAGTGCCTGTCAAACTTACCTCCCGAGCTGGCATCGTAATTATTACCCCTACCTAGTTCGGTAACAGTGACAGCTAAACCATTGGTCATACTGGTGTGTGCACCATCATTCAAGGCAAAAGTGGGGCCGGGAAAGTGACACTTGATCGAGTGCGGTGAGAAAGGTGGAACACGAGAGACTAACAAAGACTATTCCAGGTGATCTTGAGTACAACATCCTTCGTATTCGCCTTTCAGGATATACTTGGTGCCTTTCATGGTGGAGCGAAGGGTGGTAGCAATGGGCATGATCGGGACAGAGGTGGAGGGCAAGAACAACCTCGCTGGCGTGGCCCGTCACTGTGCAAGGTTGTGATCTTTTCAGTATCTTTGAACGACAGCTGGACAAGCAGGCCAAATGACACAAAGGTCACATGAAGACTAGGATGGTGGTGAGTATGAAATGATGGAGGCCATACGTTGCGTCTCTGCGAGTGTCCTAGGACGAAAGTGTTGCAAGTGCAATAAACCGGATCGTGGTCGTATTGACTACACGCGGTCCATGCGCCGTCGAAACCAACATTGGTGGAATTAGTCCCAGGTTCATGATCTTCGTCTACGAACCCTCTCAATTGGCCACTACTACTGTAGTCGTGTATCAGCTGGAGAGGGTTCGTGCCAACTCAGCGATGGACCAAATCCGGCAATAGCCTCTCAAGTGGCACAGAAAACTTTATCTCAGCGTCTTGATTTCTGCTCTTGACCTCGTTCAGTTTGCCTCTCTCCCTCTTGCCAACATAGAACACCGTAATTCCACAAAATGGCTACCCAAGAAGCCCCAATCCAAATCCCCACCTTCAAGCTTGTCCTCGGTATGCCTTCTTTCCACATTTTGTTTATTGACTACTGATTTTCTGCGTGCTTTATCGATGTCCCGTTTCTCTCAATCTTTGTCGTATTCCAACACCGCACCCGCTCCGAACATCTCTATTTGCCACTTCAATATACCTTAGTCGGTGATGGTGGCACTGGGAAAACCACTTTTGTCAAGGTAAAGTCCCGCACGATGTTAACCTTTGAATCCAATCACCCCCTGATCCTCACGCCCACGTAGCGTCACCTGACAGGCGAGTTCGAGAAGAAATACATCGGTGAGCTCGTCTTTGTCGCGTCTGTGATGTTCACATTTCTAATGTAGATTGTAGCCACCCTCGGTGTTGAAGTCCACCCCTTGACGTTCACGACCAACTTTGGCACCATCTGCTTCAATGTCTGGGATACTGCTGGTCAAGAAAAGTTTGGTGGCCTTCGCGACGGTTATTACATACAAGGCCAATGTGGTATCATCATGTTCGATGTTACCTCGAGAATCACCTACAAGAATGTACCCAACTGGCACCGTGATCTCGAGCGTGTCTGCGAGAACATTCCAATCGTCCTTTGCGGAAACAAAGTCGATGTCAAGGTGAATTGATCTCCCTTTTCTCAAAGTCGGGCTAACGTATGCCACTTGATAGGAACGAAAAGTGAAAACTGGTTCTGTGACCTTCCATCGCAAGAAGAACCTGCAATACTATGAGATTTCTGCCAAGTCGAACTATAATTTCGAGAAGCCTTTCCTGTGGTTGGCAAGGAAGTTGGTCGGGTAAGCGCGGATGTCACTTGTCCTTGATTTCTACATTAACATGCCGTAGAAATCCTACACTTGATTTCGTCGCTGCACCGGCTCTTGCGCCTGCTGAAGTTGCTGTCGATGCGCAGTTGATTAAGCAATACGAAGAGGAGTTGAGGAAGGTGGGTCATGTCTGTTCTATTAGCTATGTCTTACTGACTTGCAATGTCAGGCTGAGGAGGTTCCTCTTCCCGAAGAGGATGACGATCTCTGAGTACGATAACGCATCTTTGCATACGCTCCATACGCCAGTGATTGTATTCCTGCGTCACTCATACAGTTTCTTTCCTCTTATTCATCACTCGGCTCTTTTACCTACAACTGCAACAGTTCATCTCGTTGAGATCATATTCAGTAGGTACGAATTATATGTTCTTTACAAGTTGGTAGTCTGTCAAGGTAAAGGTAGTATAACGACATTGTCGTCGTCAAGACTGGCATGAGAGCAGAACACGTGACGCGATGGAATGATATTATGTAATAGGATACGCACAGACCTGGCTTCGCGTCGTGTCGTCGTTCAAAGATATCATGCCTGTGAAAAAGTCGCACTCGATCTGTCCGCAAGCAGACTTTGTTTTCGAGGATGACATAGACATGGACGTTCCCCTTCAACCCCAACACCAAGAACGAGCACAAACACACCCCACAGCAACTCCCAGCCCAACTCCTACCCTTACCCGCACCCTTCCCCGCGGTCGCCCCCAGAGACCCCCTCTTGCCATCTCCGCGCCACTCCCAGACCCTGCCACCGATATCACTCACCTCCGTGTTCGCGCACAGCGACACCACTGCCTCTACCCAGGTGCGACCTTTCAGGGCACACAGAAGAGTGGCAGGAACAGCTACGATGTAAACGTCACCATCGTCGTACGTCTCCCTTGCGTCATTCTTCCCATCGTGCACTTATACGCTCAAGGATGTCGACCTATCCTCTTCCTTCCTCTGCGGGTACCTCCGCATACGCGGATTGACCGACGATTGGCCCGAGTTGACGACCTACTTTGATGCAGAGATAATCGGCAGTCGCTATGGCTTTCTGACCCAAAAGTGGGGAGCAAACGAACAGGAAGACATGGTCCATTGGCAGCGCTTCCCAGCATTTAGGCATGTCAAGAACGAACTGAGGAGGCCACATCTGACCATGCCTGATCGCGATCGGGGGGCTGTGTTCATGAGATGGAAGGAAAGATTCCTTGTCCCCGACCATAGAGTACAAGACATCAACGGCGCAAGTTTCGCTGGTACCGCATCTTTTCTTCTCAGATGCATCGTCTCTGACGTGCACACTAGGTTTCTACTACGTTTGTGTGGACTTTAATCCTCATTCCTCGGGAAACAGTGCTCGTCCTGTCACTCATTCGTTCCCCCTCTGCACAGAGGAACTTGGGGATGGTGATTTGCTAACTTCACCTTCTCCTGGTAAGCTGGAATCAATTCCAGTTGGTCGTCGCCGTCGGGACTCTAGCGTCCGACGGGGCGGACGCGGATCTTCCATTGGTCC
>JBBPQJ010000048.1:0-17063 GCA_038092415.1 Xerocomus tenax
CAGGCTTTGCGCGACGAGTGCAGTTATGGCAAATTGGCTTGGCACCGTCGCAACGAATATTGCACATTTGACTGAAACATACCACTGTTGCAGGCACTGAGCACTAGGTGGTGAGTGGGTTAGTTCAATGCGGGATCTTTCCGAGGTTTCTGGTGGAGCGAGCTGACTGGACGGGACAGGCTGCTCAGCGGTGGTTTCATCGCGTCGCGGAAGAGCTTTGAGAGGATTCGGTGGGTTGAAACGATATCTCTCTGACACCACGACTGGGAAGAGGCAACGACGAGGGTGGTGATACAAAGGTCAGACCTGTTAGGTGTTCTTTTCCCTCTTGACCTTCTCTCCAGGTACTATGGGCCTCATGGCGCCCATGCACCCAGTTCTCCTCCTCGCTCTCTTCTCCGTTCTCGGGGCCACCGCTATGCCCACCCATGGTACCCGTAGTCAGGTCTCATCTGTCACTGCCATGTCCTTCGATCAGCTCTCCGCTCTCGCCCCTTACACCCAGTTTGCGAGGGCTGCATACTGCTCTCCTTCCCTCGTACAGGGCTGGGTCTGTGGTAGTATGTTGTTTGTCTTCAGCATACTCTTCCGTCTCACACCCTTCAAGCAGCCTGCAAGGCTGTCCCTGACTTTCATGTCTCCCTTGCTGGTGGTGACGGTAACGCTATCCAATACTGTAAGAGTAACAGTAATTATTTGCCTCTCTTCTTCCCTTACGATCCCCCGAGACTATGTTGGCTATTGGCCTCCCTTTAACTCCGTCGTCGTCGCCCATCAAGGCACTGATCCCACTCAACTGTAATCATTTCTCCCTCCCCAGACACATGCGTTTACCCTCTCGTAGACTCTCCGATCTCACCGATATCGACATTATCATGGAGAACCTCGATTCTACCCTCTTTCCTGGCGTAGATAGCACTGTCCAGGTCCATAGCGGCTTCGCCAATGAACACGCTAAAACTGCCCTACTAATCCTTGGCCAAGTCAAGTCCCTTATTTTTTCCTTTGGTGCTACATCCGTCACCCTGGTACGCATACTCCCCCGTCTTTCTTCATCTCATACTATTTTTTTAGGTTGGTCACTCCCTCGGAGGAGCACTCGCCGAACTCGATTGCATGTTCATGGCGCTCAACTTGCCATCTAATATCGCAATTAAAGGCGTCACCTACGGCACTCCCCGCGTTGGAAATCTTGCATGGGCCGCTCTGTTTGATGCAACCGTTCGTTTTCTTTGTCGTGCCCATCTCAACGACTCAAAACCCATCGTCTTTCTGCAGATCTCCGATTTTCATCGCATAAACAATGAAAAGGATATCATTCCCATCGTCCCTGGCCGTTTCTTGGGTTTCTCACACGTCGCGGGTGAGGTTCATATCACTCAGCCCAACGACGCATTTGAATGTCCGGGTGAGCATCGCAGCTCATTTCTCTGTTCCCTCCCTTCCAGTGAAACTCACGTATGACTGAAGGCAACGACGACGCGACAGACGCACAATGCACAATCATGACAGTTCCCAACATATTGGACGGTGATATTCTCAACCACTTGGGTCCCTACCAGGGAATCTACATTGGCTCGATTTACTGCACATAATTGGCATTTTTGGCCTCTCGAGTTCCATTTTTATAGTGATTTGCAACACGATGTTGTGCTATTCCGGCGGTCATGCGCAGTTTGAGTCCGATACATAATAATTCCCCGTGCCAGCATACCTCGTGGATGTTTCGTCTCACTCGTGTACCGAGCAAGTGGGAAAATAGCCCATCCAAATCCGTCAACTAGGACGGAAAACAGCGGAACATCAGCCGAGGTATGCACGCGACTCTTGCTCATGTGATGGCTCATCATATGCAACCAGTTTTATTAAGCAGACATGTATACCATGAAGGGGAGGGTGATCGCCAGCACCTCCGGCCATCAATCCCGTTTGGAATCACAGCGCGACTCGGAGTTGGATATCGCTTGTCAGAGGCCCCCACGTGTGAGTCACATGGTAGAGCAGCGCGATGTACAGAGCAACTCCCTGATGGAGTGATCCAGATGAGTACTTGTAGTTCCACCAGTTCCTTGCAGGAACTGGTCATGTCATCCACAATCAAACCTTGGTGCAGGTTAGGCTGCTGTTCGCCCTCCTTAGGGAATGCCCATCCATCAAGAGGAAACAGGGTGATATTCACTGAGATCTAATAAAGCAATGGGTCTACTTTGTACGCATGATACGTAGCTTGTTTGGTTTGTACACAAAGTTCTCCGAGTAGTTCTTCGGAGGAATCCTCTTTACAGTCCCTGGCTGACTACACGACAAAAATTTGGTGAACTCTAACACTCCAAAGGGATACTGAATACTTACATGTAGTAGTCCCAACCTAGGATTGAACAGATTAAAACCAACGAAAAAATGTCAGAGATGAAGATGACACACCTTGCTTCTCGGCGAAATGGATAGCGTCCTCCTTGCTCTTGAATGAGAGGCGTGTGCCTTGCATGTAATCCGCCCTAGCGCAAGAGTTGACACATAGTCCGAGGTCTGCACAATGAGCACTCACGAGCTAGCCCAACCCATCAAGGGGTTCTCCCACCGACCAGCACCTTGGAGGATATCCCAGTCAATGCGCCAGCGTTCCGACTTTCCAGAGCCGCTTTGCATAGTGTTGCGGGTAGGCTGGTAGATGCGTACCGCGCGATGACGAAGCTCGCCTGTGGACGTACGGATGAGTGTTTCGATGGCATTACAATGACAGGATGCATACCGGGTGCGCCGCTAACTACATCGGCGGTCAAAATCTCGCCATGAACGGGTTCTGCGATTTGTGTGCTCTCGGATTTTTCAACAGCAACGTGGGCTTTGGAGGGCGAGTCTGTCGTGAGGCCACGGGTATACGCCAACGTATTCAAGGTTGGTCGAACACGGCAAGCACGGAGTAGGGACATTATGGTTCTCAACTGGCGTTGATTGGCTGCGTGCTTTTGCGGGCCAAACCGTAGTGGCTATGCTACGCTGGCTATTGGCTGGCTACTCGAATTCGCTCATCGCACACCTCGAATGTACGACAAGTACGCGTCTACTGGAAAGTAAATTCCAGTGGATAGCCAACTTAAATGGGGAATGACAACTTATCCAGGCATTGATTCGTCATTCCTAGAGCTGCTCTGCCGGGGTGAAGAGGCATTGGCCGTGTAGCTCCTCTTTTGACTTCAATCTCAATCAGAACGCATGCTACGGCCCGCTACCCGCGATCCTGGCTTCACAGAGAAATATGAACTATCCCCGGCACGAGTCACTTGCTAAAGTCGTTCTAACAGGAAATAAGTCCGCTGATACCGCACATATCGCATTGGAATTTGGTGATATCGAGCTCACAGTACGAAATACGTGGAATCGAAACTTTCGGGGAAATTTCTTTTATTTTAGCGGTACGCCCTCGCCATGAACGTATCGCTAATGCGTCCTTTAGGAACTTGACGAGGCAACCGGTTTTCAGTCAATGTTGTTCGCCCCCAGTTTATCACTTCCTTCATGGCGGATCCAAGTGCCTACCCCATTCAACTTCTTGTGTGGTACACCAGTCTTTGCCAACATACTCTCAATATCATACTATTCGAAGTGACTTGGATTCCCTTTTCATTTGGAGCCTTACACTTATGCTCAGAGACTGACTACCCCTCGATGTGGTCTCAGTCTAAGCCCTGCACGGTAGGAGAGGAAGGAACCAATCAATCATTGCCACTTTCTAGTGGCCAGTGCTTACTGACTCTTATCGTGGGCTTCATTCCGGCGGGAGCCATTGGGTATATATGTGCAACTATGTAGCATAAATTACAATGATGTTTCGCCCACGACAAGAGCAAGTCAACCAGAGCCTCTGGCTCATGTGTCTAACCCAATGATCCTGCTGACTGGACGCAACATGATGACGGGGTTGTTCTTGACGACTGTATCTTCCGCTGTTCCGTCAATCTCCGAATCATCCTCTTCTGCGTCACTATCAGACTCCCTGCCAGCGTGTTTCGGGCCCAACATGCTGACAACTCGGCTGATGTGAGCCTCAGATTGCTTGAAAGATGGTGGCGCACGGAGAGAGACGGCGGCGTCACAGATCGCCTTGATCACATCGTGGTCAAGCTCAATATTGAACAAATCGAGAATGTATCTCCGCACAGGGAGACGGTAACGTTGCGTAGAGATGATATGGAGGGCCCTGAAAAACACTGTTGGAGAGGTGAATGCGGAACGGTATTCGGGTCGTGACTTCATTCTGGTGTGGCAGCGCGAGTGAGCGCTAACTCGTTCGTTGGCGAAGACTAACCTTGCTAGGGAACGTGAGGCAGTATTTGCAATCACAGTGTTACTCAAATTGTCAATTGCAGTGATCACTTCGAGTTCCGTCTGTGCCGCGGGAGGAAGCAGGCGAATGTCAGCATCGCTTTTGACCTCAACAGGTTCCCAGGTGGGGAGCTTGTGTAATGTCATGAGTAATAGTCTTCGTATATTTGCGCACAACCCATACCGAAATGAATCGGTCCAAGTCCACCGGTACACATAATCCAGTAGGGAGGCCTAGCGGCGATAGAGTAGCCTCCCACCTGTAGTCATCCAATATCTCGGTTCCTTGTGTCGTCGATGATATTAATCCCAAGACGAAGAAGCAGGTTCTAGAACTCGGTTTAGTCTATTGACGGAATGTGCACTTTTCGGCTTACCCTCGCACGGAAGGTATGAGAGAGTGCTCCGCTATGTCAAGAATCGATGGAATAATCTCTTCCTCCTCGAGAAATGGCAAACCACCTTCAGTAGCACCAACGTTACCCTACACATACAAATGAATCAGGGACCGTAGCACGAAATCAAGATGGAAAAGGCTCACAACCGCCCAAAGAATGCTTTTCAACTTCAGGATGAGTTCGAAATCTTCACTCTCAAGACCATGTTGCCGGATGAAATGCGAAAACTCTGCAAAATGCCCCTTTTCACTCAAAACTTGACAACCGAGTTCGGTCTTGGACATCTCCCCATAAAAATGAGGCGGGACCACACCATCAAAGGCACTGCAACGTTGTTAGCGCTAGAGCTAGAATGTAAGTCTAATACTTGCAGAACGTCTTCATCATCCTCCGCAGCTTCAGAACTGAATACCTTGGCCAAAAATATCTCAACTTGAACGACGTAGTAGGTGTTTCGTTCCTTGTAGACTAGTTAGTCAAAGTACAAACCGAGGATACTGTTCTTACATGAAACCACATATCCATCTCCCTGTCAATATAACCAGTATTGTAGAGATACCGGAACCCCATTGGAGTGGACATAAATCTATTGAGATCATGTCAGATGAGTTCAAAGAGGGCGTATGTAGAGCCCACTTCAATAGTAATGGATGGCCAATTTCGCCGAGATGGTCCATCGTTGGTTGCATCTCCACAACAAGTTGGAGCACCTCCATAGCATCACACGCCTCCTCAAGGAACTGGATAGCCATTTCGCATACTTCCGGAGAAGGGTCGTAGAGCTGAGTCAGAAGAAGTCGCAAGCTCCAAGACACTGGGCTGAGGGAATTCCGGATGAGTTCGCCAAGATGACTCGTCGCAAATAGCCGGACGTGGGGATCTTCGGACGTCAGAGCTTTCAGGAACACCACACGAGGGTGTCCATCACTATATATTTGCTATTTGTGAGCGTCATGAAAATAAAGACATGTCGATACGTGCATGGTATAATCCAGGTTCGTGATCACCGCGGTTATCAGATCTTCGCGATTCCGGAGCTCGCTGAGATGATAGAAAGCGGTGAAGATCTTCGATTTCTCCATGAGTCTGTGGATTGTTAGTACCAATTTCGTGAAAACGTTCTTGACTTACTCAAGTCCGTCCGGATGCTTGCTGAGAGTGCCAAGCATCTCAAAGTAACCATAGGTCAGGGTATCCGATATACGCGTTTTAGAGAAAATCGGATCAGATTCGGGAGTAGGGTTGAACTGCCGTTCGGAGTCAGCGTGGCAAACTTGTAAAAAGGGGACACAGACTGGATCGAGCTGGGCAAAACTTTTCACTATTTGATCAAGAAAATCGTCTTCCGTCATGAGAAAGCGAACACCGTCTGGGCTTGCAAGAAGGGTCGTGAGAAGACTGCATCCCAAGCGCACCCATCGAAAATTGGGCTGTCAAAGAGCCCTAATGGGTCAGAAGATCATGAGAGGCCGCGCGTTGATTTTACCTGTTTACGCAGAAGATCGGAGAAACGGTGTGAAAATGGGTGGAAAAATGTCATGAGCCGGCGCATGAAGCGTGAAACTTTGATAGCTTCTTCCAGCCGTTTAGGATTCAGAAGTGGTCCTTCAATTAATTCTTGCAGCATTTCAAAATTCCACTTCGTGTTGTCTTTGGTGAGCATGACCTTGGTGAGCTCTTAGAAAATTGAGCTTGAGATCTATATGTAAAGCCATTCACCTGAGTCTCAAGTAAGCACGATTGGAACGTTTTATCATCCATTTGCATGCCAATTTTAATTTTGCTTTGCTCCACTTGACGTTGTCCTCGTCGAACAGCATCCTCGGCGGAATTCGCCCTGAGGAAGAACAGTGTTGCAATGAAACGTACATAAGATCAAAGTAAGCTAACCTCGGTCTTGTGCCTTTGACATTCGGTTGCAGCCTTGCACGGTTGCGGTTGAAACTATCAATCGCAGATATTGCCGAGGTCCCGACAATTCTATGCTCCCCGTGATTGTAATCCGATGCGAGGTTAAAGACGCGAGGAACGGCCTGTATATTCGCCGCAACGGTCAATGGTAAGACTCTGTTTGACATTTGCATAACTTCTGCCATGAGCAGAGTAGCCTTGCGTGTCAAGTTGGACCCAATAGTGCACTCCTCTAGCATGGAAGTTAACGCCTGGGGACAGGATCAAGATGCGACCCTTTCGAAGGAAGTGAAATGTAGTTACATCTAGTAGACCCGCATTCGTGAAGACCAAAAGCAACAGAGCAATATATTGGTCAGTCAACTTCAGCGTTTCAGGAGGCCGCGCTGGCGATTTGTTTTCACCAATACGCTCAGGCAAGTTCCGAGGTTTACGGTACACTACGAAAGATGACCTTGGATTCCACGACACATAAAACGGGTTACTTACTTGTCAAACGACGTCCATCGATGAAAGTCTTGTACCATTCAGGGGCTTTGATGTTGAGAAGATTAAAGAACATATCGAGAATGATTTCCTACACTGTTGTCAGTACTTCAGCATCCACAGATAATATCAATATACCCTGGTATCAAGAGAGGGTATCTGTAGTGTATTTACGATGGATTTGATTGCTCTTTGATCCTCCATGCAGAAATACATAAGCCCTAGCATAACGTGAGCCACAGGAGAATCAAATATATGTGGCACCAACCACTCCAGGTCCTTAGCATGAGTTCTATGACCTTGGTGCAGCTTCTCATGCGTTCTGCATGATCAGAAGGTCGTCCATAAGCATCAGTCACGGCCAAAAGTGCAATCTCGGGGAACGGTTTGAGGGGAACGAAACAAATATCCTTTGAAACATACCTCAACATCGATTCCCAACCGCAAGTAGGTGCGAGTGCGCGGGGAGTCGATGATGTGGAGGAACGTAGCTGCAAGGATCGGCCCGATCTCAACCGGGCCTTCGCCAAGAGCATGCAGAAGGAAACGGATACCGCCTGTCCTTGCAACCAGATCGATATCGAGCAAACCTATTGTCCAGGATACAGTCAGGGCGTGACGATAACTCACTTACAATCTCACGAACTCATCTCGGCCAAGGTTTGGACGCATATTTGCCTGAATGGATCCTCTGCATGCTCGGCAACGGCAACGAATGCTCGCATTATTGGCTCGGAGAGTGGGATCAAAGTTGACCCAGTGTTTCCACGTCTGTCACGCTTTTCGGATACGATATCAACCACAGCACGGATGAGCTTGATGACTTGTTCCCTCTCAACAGCATGCTTGTTGTCACGCGCCAGAGACCTAGAAGAAGTTCACATACAATTCCGAGCCGGAAGTAAACAACACCACTTTACTATGAACCATTCCAAGGGTTGTCGATGCAACTCTTCTACAGAGGCGGAATCGACTAGAGAGTGTCGGATGAGTCTATACGCCGCAGCGCGACAGTGGCTTGAGGATCTGTCTGAGAGGCATGGTATCACGCTTGCGCATTCCATGAGCCAGCATGCCATGGAGACAGGTAGGAATGGACTAACGCTTGAACTAACTCAGACAGGCTTAACTCATACCGGACGCGAAGATTGCGTTGAAGGAGATTGGCAACTTTGTTCATGACATCTATACGCGCCTTGTCGATTTCAGAGTTCGTGGGGCTGGTAGGAATGCTCGACGGCGATGTCACTGCTGGGGTAGATGAGGTTGTGCGAGAAGTAGCAGCAAGTGACTTGAGATGAGAGTTCGCCTGGTTCAGTGCGGTCAGGAAGTCATCTGATAGAGCCATTGAATCACGGCCATAGTCATCACCAATGAATGATTACCTCGATCTCTATCGTCGCCATCTGTGCCTAGGCGAACTGTGGATGGTGGAGCCTGGCCAGCAAACTTACGCTTGGTCGCGGGGCCAGCACCATTCCTTTTTCGTTTGCCACGCGATGTTTCTTGGAGAGAGTCTGGTGGGGATAGACAAAAGGTCTATGATTAACTGACTCACCTTGTTCAATCCTCCTGGTGAGTATTTCTATCTCGTTCGAGGCCATCTCCAATTCCGACTCGACTTGCATTCGCATCGTGTCCTTTCGAAATCAAGTTTAGTGTGATTCCTTGGGATCCATAACCAGTCCCTACGGTGAGAGTGAGATTGAGGAGTTTTTCTGCTCCTTCCTTTATGCGATTCTCTCTCTCCAAGAGAGTTACAAGCGCTTCTAGCTGTGGCCGCTCGTGACACGCTCCCTGTTGCACGAGACATGTATGCACACCTGGTCATCGGATTGCCTGGAGTTCTCGGTTTCCTGAGACGCGCTGTTGGAGGTCAGGACGGTCGACTGGGAGGAGAAAGAGACATTGGAATAATGAGCAGGCGTGACTCCCGATGAATCAGGGGTGTCAATGATTGCGGGCATGAGCTCGTCGAAGCACAGAATTCGGCAATTCACGTCGCTAGTTGGCCCGATTGGCGGCTGTGCTAGATAAACAGTCACGTGAAACTAATCCATCGGAAAACTCCGTAAAACTGCCAAAATAAGGTTCAAGCCACAATCGCAACGCATCGACACTTTCCATCAAACACACAACGCGCTCGACAAACTCCTCAAGATGGGTACGTGCAAGTCCGATATGTTACCGCTCATCCTTGACAATGTACTCGTCTAGTTCGTTACGCCGCCGCCGCCCTCGCGACCAACCCTGAAAAAAGTCGGTATTCTATACAAGATCACTATGTTGATCTCGCATTGATCATTTCACTTTTGTACAGCCGCGCGCGCCCGCGGCGAGTATCTGCGCACACACTTCAAGAACATGCGCGAAGTTGCCGCCGCCCTCTCGGGTGCGTTTTCGACCGGATGAGCATGGTTAGCTGAAACCAAGTGGTTCTAACAGGCTTGAAATTGACCAAGGCTTACGCCTACCTTGGAAATGTCTTGGAACACAAACAGGTTATCCCCTACCGCCGTTTTTCGGGTGGTGTCGGCCGTGCTAGCCAGGCCAAACAATTCAAGACCACACAGGGTGAATTTTGCGCACCGGAGATCACACTGCTATGAGGGACTCATCATCATCATCACCGCCACCACAGGTCGTTGGCCTGAGAAATCCGTCAAGTTCATTACCCGCCTCTTGAAGAATGCCGAGGCTAATGCCGATGCCAAGAGCTTGGAGCTCGAAGAACTTATCATCAAAAACATCGTCGTTCAGCAGGCCCCTGTATGTTTCGCCAAGCTATTTGTCTAGGTTCATAAACATTTAAAATTTCCAGAAAACACGTCGTCGCACATACCGTGCACACGGCCGCATCAACCCCTACCAAGGTCACCCTTGCCATGTTGAAATTATCTTGGGCGTTTCAGGTGAGGAGGTGGAGCGGAGCAAGGACAAGGACGCCATCGTCAGTTCTTCTCTCTCATCATTGAACCGACGCCAAGTTGCAAGGAGACGAATCGAGGCAGCTCGTGCATGATTTCACTCGCCCAACTTTTGATGTCTCCCATGTGGTTATGTACCCAAATATGCACATGTGCCATGACATCAGCCTGGTGTCACTATGCATCTTGTTGGAAGAGAATAACAAACGGGTAGCTACGGTAACAGAAGAAACTGTAAGGAACGACTCAGTTCAAACTTTACAAAGAACCTTGTGTTGGCTCAAATAATTTAGATCGACCATACACCTGCGTGGTGTTGTTATTTGCACTATCATAACCGACGACTAACAATTGAAAACGAAATGAACGGTCGACTCAAAGTTCAGGTGCGGTTGACATACCAATTGTCGTATATGCGCTTCTCCCATTCTACCTCGGTGCCCGAGAGGTATTCCGACAAGACATGTTCCAGCCAGTCACAGATGTAGTCAACACGCTGTATTTTGAATGGTGCGTGGCATTTCTCCATTGCTGTGCAAGGACCGTCAACGATCACTGAATGTAGTAGAAGCCTGAAACTGACCTCTAACAGCCCACGTTATTGGCCGGTAGCGTTTCAGGTTTATCAACTGCGACCCAGGAAATGACGGATGCGGCTCGTATGGTCCCGATCCACATCCACGTGCAACTTCTCGGATAAAGAGCACTGTTCAGGATGTCAGGTGACTAACACGACACGACACAGGCAGCTGAAAGCTTACTCATTCCAGGGAGGGCAGGACAACAGCAACTCTGCAGAGCTTGTTTATAACCTACCATATGACGGTTTTCGCGGGTATAAAAATCCCTCAACGCAGCTTTCATTTGCTCATGGGTTGAGCTGAGCTT
The DNA here is from genome assembly GCA_038092415.1 of Xerocomus tenax. Classification (NCBI taxonomy): domain Eukaryota; kingdom Fungi; phylum Basidiomycota; class Agaricomycetes; order Boletales; family Boletaceae; genus Xerocomus; species Xerocomus tenax. The sequence continues at coordinate 10,937 of JBBPQJ010000048.1, forward strand.
CAATTTCTAACAGACAGGTGAGTATGGGGTGATCGCCGCAAACGTTAAAGCTATATACCGTGATGAAAGGAAGCACAGTCGGGCGATCACAAGCGAGCGCGATAAGACAAGAGGCCGAGTAGTTACGGAGCTCGTGGCATTTCTGTACCTGCGTCAACAAGTTCTCGTGGATTCATCGGAAGAAACCTTACAGTGGCCAGTTCCAGGCAAAACTCGGTCAGTTCAGTTCGCTTTTGCATCGATTCGGCAGACCCAATACTATCCATGACGAATCGGTGCACAGCTCTTTCGTAGGCCATGAAATTCGCCACTTTGCGCGCGACGTCGGACGTAGGGGTATCATCACCGTTCCTAGTCATCAGATACCGAACTGCGTCTTCAGGCTCGAAAGCTCGGTACTTTTCCCACAGCAGAAGAGTTAGTTGAAGTGCCAGCATGGCGTGCCCTCCGGGAGAGTGAAAATGCTCGAGTTTGACTCTGGAAAAGTCGTGTTTCGTCATTGACCTTTTCTCCCGCGGTTCCCAAGTGCTGCTAAGTAGCTCTTGTCGGTACTTTGCTTCCGCGCGTGCGATTGTTCTTTCCATTCGGAGTCCCCTAGATTTCTCGCCGGCGCAAGCCCGTTGGTGCAGCAATGCGACCAGCTTCATTGAAGCTTCCCGTGGTATATCTTGGGCCAAGCGGGAGAAGGCGAACCGAGTTAGAGGAGATAACACCTCTGCATCTTCCGCTCGCCAGTGAAGGTCCACCCAGAGGTACAATAACCTTGCAACGCGTATCTTGACCTGCATAGAATGTGAGCGAGTGGCGGGGGAAGTTTGAGAGGCTGGGTTTTCGTCGTATCTGGCAACTAGCGTATCAAATGTTTCCTTGGGCCTCGAGAAAAAGCGAAAGCATAAGAAGAAGACATCGACAATTTCCACGTCGCTGTCGGCATCGAGGCTGGTCATATAACGCACGAGAGCTTTGAGGGATGCAAGTTGAGCCAACCCATTACGATCTTTCCACAGTTCCGTAGCATCTTCGGGGTGGGGTGCTGTGCCTGGAGTCATATCAATCGAGACGGGAAATTGCGCCAATGAATTGCGGATGTTGCAGGAAACATGTACATAACCGCAGCCCAGGTCGTCAGAGTCGCTGTTGATCAATGTGCTAGAGGCTGCGGAACTAAGACCAGCCAGGTCCAGGTAAGATGGCCGCTTCTTAGCTCGGGGCTTCCGTAATGCAGAAGCCTCAGATTTCTGTAATTGGTCGTGCGTGTCTATCGAGCGTGATGTAGCAGTGTATACATTCGAACCGAGTGGGTGGCTCTCAGCGGAGCAATGCGAGTTTGAAGTTGATTCATCGGAATCTCCATCGACAGGGATTTGTGGCAAAGGCTTCAATTGTGCTGCTTCATAGGCAGCAGTGTTCAAGAAGCTTTTGAGACTTGACATTGTTATGTCAAGAAACTGCATAGCGACGTGGATCGCTTCTCGATGTGATGTCGATTGGTCGTGTTGTGGCATCCGGTTAATGTGGCCCAGTAACATATCTTTGGAGAAGGTGACCCCACGTAATGCGTCATGGTACTTTGGGCTGGTAGGTATAGGCTCCGGGAGATGGGCCACGGAGTGCAAGATGGCATCAAGGCAATGAGCAAATACGGGCGCCAGCGCGCGTAATGCATCGATATCCTGGGATTCTGGGATTCTGCGAAGGAGCGAAAATGGTGCCAAGATGGCCGGGAAGGTTCTGTCTAGATCGAACTGAAGGGCCAAGACGCCATCATCTGGGACACCTGATGTAGGTGGCACAGACTCGTCGCTATTGACACTCGCAGCCTTGGCGTTGGGAGCAAGCTGGAGCAGTTGTGGGCGAGATTTCATGTGGGCCAGGGAGCGAGAGGGACGTAGTGAAGCCATTGAGGAAACAGCCAGTCAAGGCGACTCTCATATACCAGTCATTCTACGGCAGGGTCAGCCCACAAGTCCACAGCGGACAATAGAAGTGTGTTTGGGCCATTGCTTTGTAGACCGGTTTGGCGGTGGTGGTGGTGGTGTTGGTCAAGCCCACGTCCACATGCCAAGGCGAAAGCAAACTCATGCAATGACCATCCTCGACGGCACCGCCGAATCTGAAGTCATTCAGCTCTTGAACACCATTCAAGAACTTTCAGACCAGCTCGCACGGAATAGATCTCTTTCTATAACACTTCATGCTTCCGCAGGGGCTGTCAAGGTCTGCGTTTTCTCTCCGCTAAGCCGATACTCACTGAACATCCGCAGACTCAGGCCGCTCACTCGAAAACTGGCTTTGTGCTGAGAAGGTGCGTTTTGGAGCTGTGCGGAAACAATGTATATTGCATACCAACTCCTTGCAGGTTCAACCTTGACAAGCCTCAAGGTACTTGTGCAACGAAACTCCTACCCCTGGCTTAATCCTATGACTGTAGATGTGTATGATGCAGAACTCGAACACATGAATTCATCACTTGCGGCAGAAAACCAAAGTTTGCTGCATGACAATAAACAACTGGGTGCCCTCATCAAAGAGTACGAGCAGACATTGGAGAGCGTTATGAGTGCTTTCCGCACAAGGGCTGTACGTTATTCGTATGTTATTCCTTTGTACTCGCCTGATTCAACTGTTCAAGCGGGATGTCCAAGAGCACGAGCTCGCATTGATCCGTGAATACGAAGCGAGGCTCCTTGCCAAGGAATCCGAGAATTTGCTCCGTGCGCTCTCGTCCACCACCGCGGAGTCCATTCAACTGGGTCGTATATCCGCGACGTTGCGCACTTTCCTGCGTGTTCTCAATGGCGAAGACATTCCTTCCCCAACTTGCCAAGGTGTATCCCCTGAAAGCAACAACGACCTTGATTTAGGAGAGAAAGAGGATGAGGATTGGGCCTTGGAACGGGAGTGCGAGCTCTCGCGCCTAGAGCGTGAAAATGCCGTACTGAGACGGCTGCTCGGTCTCGATGTCAGGGAACCAGAATATTTAAGCAAGGGCGGGTCTGGGGGAGCTGAGGCAGCTGATCAACAGAGACCGTCTATTCCACGACACAATGACGGTCCTGTTTCAAAGAAGATGCTGGGTGGTGCACCAGGCACTGTTGGACCTTACGGGACATATAAGCGGAGTGGTGGGAGACCAGGGTAGCTAGCCGGGTTTGTTTCTGTGGGTAGATGGTTGCCAGCATTGTCTAACAATATGTCCTACCCTTGAGAAACTACCAGGAACGGGGGCAGGAGTGGGTCAAGTAAGCTGACGTTGACGTTGACGTGGCCGACGTCGACTGTGAATTAGTAAAACCAAACCAAGTGAGCGTGACAACCCGGTCAGTCCCTATGCTGAACTGCGACGGCGACGACGACGACGACGACTGGACAAAGGCAAGTGTCGCTTTAAAACCGCGCTCATCGCGCTCGTGGCTATCCGCGCGCGTCCACTGCCTCTGATGACAACGACGACAACGCTGAGCCCGTCTTGCAGGTCTACCTCCACCACAACACCAGCGCCTCCTTCTCTGACATGCCAATCTCCCTCAATGTCTCCCAGCAGTCCTGGTTGCCCAGGCGTCCCTCTGTTTCAAGTACGAACAATCCCCAAACGCTAGCAAAAGGCAAAGGCCCCTCCCTCGATGGCGTCGACGTGGACTTTGGCTCCAGATACGGTCACAGTGAGTTCTGTCCCAAGCAGCAGTGCGGGGCCAATTGCCAACGCACTCGCGCAATGCCAACCGCTTACTTGTCACTTGCTTACTTTTCTCTCTCCTTTGCGTGCAGCTGCCGACAACTTTGCCTCCTCAGAATCTACCACCGCATGCGCCTCTTCTTCGCATTCTGCTCCCCTCCGTTCGCACTTCCAACGGTACTCATCCCTTCCGTCAAGACATCGTACGAGCTTCTTGTCTGCTGCCTCAGACGCGCTCAGTTTTCGCAAGAAAATTGGTTCTGTCTCTCGGAAAAAACCAAACTTCCACTCCCTATCACATACAAATGACGTCGTGCCAGAAGTGATCGAGATTAATGCCCGTGGCAGTCCAACTGTCACCTCAATGGTCGACGGTACAACTGCGCACAGAGACGACGAGCACGAGGAGCGCGAGCGGTTGCGAGATGTAGCCGCGCAGTCAATTGGGCTCGACCCAGAGCTCCTGCACGATTCGGGCAAGTCGGAAAGCCGGTCATCGCTCGATTTCCCCCATAGTCTGCCTGCACGCATACCACCGTTTCCTGCAACATTGACCGCACTCCGCCCCTTTGCAGAGTTATCTTCGACATTATTTAAATTTACACCCCCTTCCTCGTTGCTCGTTTACGCGCTTGCAAAACAGTGGAAGCAACGTATAATCGTGCTCACCCATTCTTCCAGTCAGAGGACCTATGTTCATCTATTTAAAGGTTCCCCAAAGGATGAAAGGGAGCTCGAGAGATTAGAAGTCACGGAAAATAGCGTCATCTTTGTTTCCGAAGAAGAGGTTGGTGGAAGAGGTAACGTGGTGAAATTCGCTGGCAAAGATGTTTCTGTGAAGCGGAGTGGGGGGGAGACTTCGCAAACCATGTGGTTTTTGCAGATCACGGACCCTGCAGAGTCACAACGTTGGATTGCAGTGATCAAAAACGCGGTATTGACCCAGAGGTTTGGCTTGTCACGCTTTCCGATTATTGACAGATCTAACAGATCATGTAGGGCTATGCGTGCCGGTCTCGGTATTCCGACGCAGATGAATGGCGGGAATGAGCCAAAGGGCGATATAGATGTCATGCTTTCAATGCATTTGCAAGGTCTTATATCAACGCATCCACCTAAACCATCAAATACCATTTCGCTTCCCTCACCGCCCGTGCCGGTCTCCCCCTCCCCTCCCCCATCTCTTCGTTCTTTCAAGATCAACATGCCATCGTCGTCATCACCTTCCACTGTTATCAAAGGAATTTTCTCTGGGACGCGACCTCGTTCACCTTCTGTTGAGGGCCCACCTGCTTCTCCTTACCCGCGTGGGCATGCGGAGGACTCTTTTAGTGTGGCAGGCAATAGCCTTCTTACCATGCTCCGCACTAAATCTTCCGCGGAATCTAACTTTTCGCCCTCTCACGCGCCCCCTATACCACTCCCGCATGTATCTGGAGAAGGTTCGCCTGCTCCGAGTCTGCGATCAACCAATGTTCCAGTTATAATCACTGCATCAGATTTAAAGATATCAAAGGAGCGCGATGCGCCGGAGCTATCACCTACCGTTCTGGAAGCCAGTTCTTCCAGTGCTCCTCCAGGCCCGAGCACCCCGCCTACTCCTTCCCTGTCACCTCAAAGTGGATTGACGTTATCTCTGCAGCCCCCTCCTAGGAAATGCAAGCATCTTCTTGCAACCGCCCCCACATCCTTTTTGCCCGATCGACAGGGAATGTACAAGCAAGCTAGTGGTAATCGCAGTGTCGCCGGGAACTTCGGAGTTTCGTCTGGGGGCTCCGATGATGTTACGTCGAGGGACACTCCGCCTGTGTCCCCCGGTTCATCCATTGTTTCAAGTGGACGGTCTTCTTTCTCTCCGAATTTTGGCTTTGAAATGCAGTCCCCTTATATCGGTGATGTACACAGTCGCGAGCGGAGCGATGAGGTAGCGCCGACTCTGTTGGGAAACGAGATTATCAATTCCCATGGGAGGATCGTACCATCGGATAAACTTTTGCATAGCGGTGCTATCACCAAACGATGGTCTCGGCAAGGCGTTTCCCTTCCGAAGCAACTTGCACCACCCTCAGGACCCCCACCTTCCATCCCTGCGTTGGAAAACGACCATCGCAGCTCAATGGAATCGAGCGTATCTGTGCCAGTCACCTATACCACCGACCGCTCATCCCTCAGTTCCCACAACCAGGCTCGATTCAGCTCCAAGAGTAGTTCCTCGCTGTCACCTACATTCTGGAAACGTGCCTCCGGATCCTCGACACGCAGTGCTGGCTCGACGAACACTTATGACTCGCGGGTTCGGTCCCAGATAGTGATTCCCTTTGACGAGGAGCGTTTTGATCCATCATTAGGATCCATTGTCGGTAGAGGGGGGTCGTCGAGGCCGATGTCCTTGCTAGTGCCTGTTTCATCTCCTGTGGGATACACTGGTACAATGAAACGGCGTTCAATGCC
>JBBPQJ010000049.1:0-17037 GCA_038092415.1 Xerocomus tenax
TCTCAATATTCTTCCAATCCTTTGGAAGAACATTTGCAGAAGGTGATTCAAATTATTCACTACTTATCTCATTCTCAATCACTCTGCATTATATATACATCTTCTGGAAACTATTCTAGATTAATTGCCTATTCAGACACAGACTGAGCAGAAGATGTAGAGACATCTTGATCTACAACTGATTATGCCATGATTTTGACAAACAGAATTGTTTCTTGGTTATCAAAAAGATAAAGAAGAGTTAGACTCTCTTCTACTGAAGTTGAGTACTATGGGATGACAGAATGGGCTAAACAGATCCAACAGATCACCAATCTCTTCAATGAGATTAGATTACCTTGATATCACATACTATTGTGCATAGACAATCAGGTGCAATATTTCTTGCATCTAATCCAGCACAAGAAGGATGAATAAAATATGTCCACATTCCACAACATTACATTAGTGAAGCTGTAGAGTCAAAAGAAGTGGAACTACAAACCTACAGTTTGTAGGCATCTTCACTAAGAACTTAGGAAAGAATAAGTTCCTAGAGAGTCTCACCCTTACTCCATTCACAACATGAACAGTGAGGAAGAGTGTTGGAAATACCACTTCTGACAGTTCCAGTAGTTCTGAAGGTTTCTAACCTTTCTAGTACTTCTGGTATTTATCAGTCAAATACCTTTATGGTAATATGACTCAGTATGACTCTTTTGATAAAGTCATGTCATTGTGACTAGGTACTGCTCATATTGTCCCATTGGCTGATAATCATATCATATCCCATTGGTTATAGATATGAGGGACTTTAGCTATTCAAATAGAGCTACTTTTCCCATTGGATAAAGTTGATGTACATGTTTATTCTATCAAGTAGATACAAATAGTTCTGTACTGTATATAAGAAGAGATCCCTACTGCTCTCTCCTTCTAATGAATTATTATCAGTTTGTTCCTTCTGCTTACTACTAAACAAGACCTCCTTGACTACTTGTCAATGTTCATCTCCAAGTGAGTGTTCCTACTTGGTTCATTTCCTTTGTCCCTTTGTCATTCAGAGTACCTTGTATTCCAAGAGGCAATCCTACAACACGTCACAAAACAAGAAGTTCCAGATGTGGTACGTGACATTGTCAATGACATAGAGTCTTTTTTTAATATTTTTACATAGATATGTGTCCTTTATACTGGCTCTAACAGTATGCTCACTAACCTACTAGAAGATCACACATCAATTGTTCATGAATGGGAGGAGGCAGCAATTCAACATGGCAGACTATTGAATGCTTTGAATGCAAAGAGTGTATTCATTCATGCTCCTAATTGGATCATTGAAGAGCAATTCACACCTTACTTTCATAATTTCAAGCTGCTCACACATGAATGGAAAGCTCTCGTTAAAGCTAAGACAAGTGGAGGGCAAGAGCTATGAGGGCTGACAATCCTCATTTCCATACAAGCTACTTTCTTACCAAACACTGATCAATCTCCTTTGTCGCTATGCGAATAATCTTCTATCTAATGATCTATCACTCCAGACATGGCCTATTACTCCCCTTGCCTCCCATGTTGATGTCTCATAGCTGAAGAGGCATCTGGTGTCTTCTGTCTTGAACTCAACACCCACAAAGAAAGTGAGGTATGGCTTGAACAGTCCTTTGTAGACTTTGACTCGGACCGTCATATATGTTGTTATGTAAATTTTACTTCAAATTTTTGCTTTTTACCTAAGTACCTACAATGTTTAAAATGTCAGATGATCTAAATCCTGCTTTGTTCTTACCACTACTTCATCCCATTCCATCAGTCATGGCGAAAGCTTCTCACAAGTAGCTATCTGACAGATCTGCTGTTGCTCTTGCTGAGAAAGCCAGGATGTTGAGCTCCATTCGCTGAAGCCACTGAGTTGGCAAAGGCACAAGGGGTGCTGTAGAGCAACTGAGAAAGGTTGATGATCTAGTTGGGGCCAGTCCAAGGAAGCAACTGGATGCATTTGCCATTTCTGGTGAAGTTTGTAATCTGATAGCCATCAGCAATCCCAAAGGTGGCTGTACAGTGCTGTGCAGTGTGTATAGTCACTACACAGCACTATCACAGTGCATCATAGTGCATAGTATCATACAGACAAGTGCAGATTGTACATAATCTGGTCCAAGTATCATAGCACAATTTATAAAATCTCTCCACTCAAACTCTTTAGAAACATATAAATTGTATATTCTGTACACTACATACAAATCCCAATACTACTACTAATAATAATGCTACCATATGGCATACCAAGTCACATTGCCCTCATCAGTCACTTTTCTACATCATTGCACCCTTGTCCTCATTGCATTGTGGATGTAGTTGCAATCACATCCTTGCCCTCATTGTATCATGGCCATAGTCACTGTCATTTTGTCCTCATTGGGTCTTTGTCATTGTATTGGCATCAGGAGGGTATGGGGGTGGCAAGTTGCACATTGAACAAGCTGTTGGGCTTGTTAACAGTACATAAGGTGGTGGAGGTGATGAGTGGTGCATGAGTGTGTCAATCACTAGGAGAATCATAGAGAGGTTGGCTAGTGTGTTGTCAAATTAGCTGTTAGGCTCATCAATAGCTGGGAAGACACTGAGTGTATATGCCAATACATTGGATGAGCTATTAGGGTTGTTGACAGTATAGGAGGGCAAGCAGGTAGTGGGTTGAACAAGCCTAATGGCTCATTGACATATCATTGTTGTATTGTGGTCACAGTTGTCGCAACCACATCTCTCTGACATGTCATCATTGTCATTGTCTCCCTTGTTGCTGTTGCATTGTGGGTATGGTTGTTGTAGCAATCTCGTCCTCAACACATCATCTTGGTGGGTTGGGCTTGATGGTGATATGAGAGGGAAGGTGGGTGGCAGGTTGAATGAGCCTATAAGTAATTGTAGAGGCAGGAAGCCCAGACAGCATCTATATTGGTATGTTTCAAAAGTCAATTGTGGAGTTTGGTGAAATAAGAGTTGTGATGATCCATATTGGCAGAATGTGTGATATAAAGATCTTAGGATTCATTGTAAGATTCTGGAATAGAGATGGTCTGTTTGGACCAATCAATGATGGGGTTTATGGTTCAGAGCCAAGGTAAACCAAGGATAATGTTTTCTCATCCACAAGACATCATGTAGAAGAGATGTTTCTGAGCTATGCATCCCCTCAATGTTGGAGAATAGGGTACAAGTGAAGCATGCTTCACTATTCTTGTTGGTGGATTGGTCTATATTTTGGATGCAGATTGGAGTTTCAAGATAAGTGATAGAGAGTCAGTGTTTGCTGACAAATTGCCAGTCAATGCAAGAGATGTCTGAGCTACTATCAACTAGAGCAACAGAGTCAACAACTTTTAAAGTGTGTGAGAGGATGACTAGTTGGAGAGGAATTTACATAGATTTCTGAGATTGCAATACAACTATGTATAGGAGCACATGTAAAGATAAGAGGGGAACTTTGCATTGAATGAAGTCCCCATTTCAAAAATCCTGGTCAAAGAAGTGGATCCTAGCTACTCTATCTTCCTCTTTATCATCATCATCATCAATATCTTCGAGATGAGGGACTTTGTCTTTCTTAACCCTTTGGACTTTGGGTTTCTTGGGCAAAGAGGGAAAGATTGGACAGGTGGTGCTAAGATGACCAGCCTTTTGGCAACAAAAGCAGAGTCTATTTTCGATGCAGTGGTATTGTTCATCAGGGGCAAGCCTTGGGATTTTCACTGTGTCTACATTCATGGCATTTGGGTCTTTGTGTTTGGAGGAAGACAGGATATAGACTTGTGTGGAAGGATTGATGGATTTTTTCTTTCCAGAGCAGGTGTTACGCGAAGCGTACAATGCCTATCTTATTACTAGATCGTAACTCCAGGCGATACTCACGAAGAGACCGACGTCTGAAGTACTATCGTTCCAAGATAAGGGTTTAGAACTTTAATAGTTCTCAAGTGGACTCGAGGGATGAAACTAGATGGTACGCTTGTATTGCGTAGATCAAGAATGGAGTTTACATGGATAGTAGCTACTCTTATATACGTGGGATCAACGCGCACGGACCAAGGAGTAGAAGAGTCTGTAAAAGGAAAAGAAGTTCATAGAATGTGATGGAAATCGGAGAGTGGTTACCGGCGTGAGAGAACCGGTTAGAAGAAGACATGTCCATAAAGCGGAAAGAGGTTAAGCGCGAAATAGGTAGAGCGAACGAGGTCCAACGATGACTAGAAGACTGTCATGGATGGCGGTTGTACCTCTCCAAGTATGGGAGAAGGTAAAGAAGGAGAAAAGGAGTATACGATGAAAGAGAAGGAAAACTGTAACAGCAGGACTCAATCTGGTTAGAGGTTTCCCACTTGTCTTGGAACTCATCAGCCTTCTTATACTATTCTTCTAAGGTATCTGGGACTTTATTCATAGAGTAGATTCACTTCATAAGGGGGCAGTATAGTCCTTCAGTGAAAAACGAGATAAAGACACTTTAATTGGTGACTCTATTTTGGATGACAGCAGATGTCTTTCTCTTGTTGGGCTAGGATTTGCAGGTCATCGAGTGCTTTTCCTTTTAGGTCAAGAGTTTGAAAAGTGAGTTCTAGCTTTTTAACAAAGTCATTGAACTCTCCAAAGGTTTTATTTTTAATATCTTCATCAATGATTATGGCAGCAACTCTGGCTAGGGATTCAGATTTCATAAAAGACAGGACAAAGGCAATTTTCTTATCATCATTGGGAAAGGAGTCTCTATTGACAAGAATGTCAAGTCTGATGGAGGTAAGCCAAGAGTAGAACATCTTTTCATTTCCATTGAATTTTTCTGGAAGTCCCATTCAACATGGGATGACTGGAATGGTGTGTGCAGGGGTGCTGGACATAGTTGGTGGGGTAGGAGGTCTCAGTGATGGCAAGCTAGGGGTTCTTGAAGGTCCAATACCTTGTTGATAAGGATTAGAAACAAGATGAAGAGGAATACCTCCACTCGTCACTAAGAAATTGAACCATCAATAGAATCGTTCGAAGTGACTACAAGCGATATATTTTAGGATCTCCTGTATGTGCACAACTTACTACTGCTACCAAACTCACTATCTCCACTGAAAAAGTGGGACCCAAAGTCGTTCTACCCTCCAAATATGCTGAGTTCACCAAAGTCTTCGCTGGAGAAACTGTAGACTATGTCCCTCCTTCTTGTCCCTATGATCATAAGATCAACCTGGATGACTCCTTTGTTCTCAAAATAGGAAAAAATTATCCTTTATCTTCCAAAGAATGAAAGGCAACTGAGGATTTCCTTGAAGAAAATCTTAATACTGGAAAGATTCAACCCTCTAATTTCCCCCAAGCCTCACTGTTTTTCTTTGTGAAGAAGAAGGATGGGAAACTTCACTCCTGCCAAGAATATTGCTACCATAACAAATACACCACCCATGATGCCTATTCTCTTCCACTAATCTCCAACCTTATTGACAAACTCAAAAGGGCCAATGTTCTTACTAAGTTTGACATACAATAGGGATATAACAATATTCAGATCAAAGATGATTATCAATGGAAGGCCATTTTCATTATCTACAAAGGACTCTTCAAACCTACCATCATGTTCTTTGGACTCAATAACTCTCCCACAACTTTCCAATGCTTCATGAACAACTTATTCCAAGATATGATCGCTGAAGAATGGCTCATCATCTACATGGATGACCTTCTTATCTTCTCCTCTGATGAAGAAATTCACATCCAATGAACCAGATGAGTTCTTCAATGAATGACTGAACTTGACCTCCACCTGAAAGACCATCAATGAGATTGGACTCCCACCTGTCAGTCATCATTTAATGCTACATATGAAATGACTCTTCCTCTCCAAACCAATGTTACAACTTTCCAACTTCTCCAAACTCTTTGCCATCACTACAGATGCCTCCAAATATGCATCTAGAGCTATCCTCCTCCAAACTGATACCAACAGGAAATGGTACTCATGCTCCTACCTATCTCAAAATTTCATCCCTACAGAACAAAACTACAACATCTATAACTGTGAACTCCTAGCCATCATCCATGCCCTGAAAACATGGTGACAATACCTACATGGATCTTCCTTCCCAGTGCAAATCTTCACAGACCACAAAAATCTCACCTACTTCCAACAAGCCCAAAATCTCAATTGATGACAAGCCTGTTGGTTGCTTGACCTTGCAGATTTTGACCTAAAGATCATCCATATCCCTGGAAAACTCCTCACAGGATCCAATACCTTATCCTGTTGTCCTGACCTCCACTCTGATAGACCTGATAACCCTGACACTGTCCTACTTTTTGACTCACTTTTCGTCAACATCATTAACTCTACCCTTGCCAAATTTATTTTCTCATTATCTGAAGGTGATCTCCTAGTCCTCCAACATCTCCAATCCTCCCTATAACCTGATATTCCTGTTGCATTCTGCTCTAAACTGTCTGATTGAAAGCATGTGGAGGATGTTCTCACCTATCAAGGAAGAGTTTATGTTCTCCCAGACAAATCACTATGGTGAACTATTGTTCAATGATGTCATGACCACAAATCTACATATAGGACATCCTGGCTACCTCAAAACCCATCAACTCATCACCTTGAAATTCTGGTGGCTGGGACTTGCTCATTTCATCAGGAAATATGTTGAAGGACGTGCAACCTGTCAACAAAATAAGTCCAATACTTACCTCACTGTTCCTCCTCTCACCCCTATCAAATCCTATTGCTCCTGTCCTTTCCAGCAAATCTCTTGTGACCTTATCACCAACCTTCCCACTTCTTACATCTTTGACTCTTTCTTGGTCATGATTGACTAGGGTCTTACAAAGAGGGTAATTCTCTGTTCTACAAAGAAAAGCATCACTACTAAAGGAGTCACAGTACTCTTTTTCCATAAAATATTCCTTTGGTTCAGACTTTATAACAAAACATCTCTGATTGCAGACCACAATTCACTTCCACTTTTGCGAAAGAACTTGGAAAACTTCTAAACTACAACCTCTTCCTCGCTATGACCTACAAGTATCACCTCTATACAGACAGAGAAACTGAATGAGTAAACCAAAAAGTCGAGACTTATCTCCAAATCTTCTGTGGAAACAATCTTACTTTCTGAGCAGAAAAGATTTCCCATGCAGAATTCACACACAACCATCACCCTCATTCCATCACCAACCAATCTCTATTTTATCTCATGATAGGATATGAACCCCATACACTGCCTTCCATTATCTCCAATCTCTATCTCTACAGTAGGAACCCACCTAAAGTCTCTTGTTGCTACATGAGATAAAGTCCTCACTGCCCACAAGCTGGCAAGATAAGTCATGTCTTCCTGAAACTGAAAGAAGTTCACCTCACCATGATTTAAGTGCTAATGGTTGACCTGCAGAAGATTTATCCACAGCCCAAGTATGTATATATACACTGTCTTCACAATAATATTTGTAGGCTTATGGTGATAAAGTATTTCAAGCAATATGAACCTCATCCTATCCAGCATTGATTGGCTAATTGTCTGCAATGAAATTGCTTTTGGACTACAAGTGTACAAAGGTTGCAGTTTGACTTTGCCTTACATACCAGGATAAACATTGAATTGTTCTCAGGCCAGATACTCTGAATGAATGGATACAATAACTGCAAACTAAAACTTAATTTATCATATCACCTTGAAACTGTTGAAATACTCATAGGTAAGTGTACATTATTCATTTTGATTTCCAGTGCTTTTTTACCAGATATCCCAATGGTCATATAAAGTGATCAAGACACTGAGAATTTGTACCTTGAGGTTTCATTCAACACTGTTGGGTATGACAGAAGAAAATATGAACTTTATCATTGCTTTGAGCCAGTGTTCAAGGCACTACTACAGAAGGATATTGATTTGGGTGGGTAAGACCTAGACCATATGTTATAATGTTATAGATGTAAGTAACCTGGCTTTATTTGAGCTTCAGTAGTATATGCTAACATGTGTGTTGTGGACAGGGTGGAATTCCATTGGGTTTTTATTCCATTGCTCCAAAAAGAGCTGGACAGCTACAAAGACCAAGTCAATCACACTTGAAAATGCCATGATTATAATAAAGTTAGCTCTGAGTGTGAAAAATAGCATACATACCCACTTGTTACTTAGATTCTGCCTCAAGATATCCTAAAGCTGATCTACAATGTTCCAAAGGACTATGGTGTGCTCAAATTCAGTATTTATATATATATTTGAAGGTTGTTTGGCTAGCTACAAGTATGTATTACAAGCCACAGTTGGTTAGAGGTCAATTGATCAAATTCAAGATATTAACATTGATGAAAATCATCTTGTCTTTGTTATGATACTATCTTTTTGCTCCTATGTTTTTCTTTTATCTCATCTCATCTTATCAGATAAGGTCATCTAGGAACATCAAGGTTATAACTAGATTGGATTGTAAGTGCTAACCTTGGTCTAGAACATCCTAGACCTTTCCCTGATGATATCAATGATGATGTCATATCTCATGTCATATACATGTTTACCTCACCCATCATACTGTACATGTTATCCTCATGTTATTGTACAACATCTCTTTCTCTCATGTCTTTCATTTCCATGCTGTGCATCTCATGTACAGAATTCTATATGCATCACATGCATACACCTCATGTACACAGCCCTATGGCAATGCCCTATGCTCTGTGGGTCTAGGTACAGACCAATATAGACATATCAGTAGATTTAGTACAAACATGTACATACAAGTAGATTTAGTATACAGTGACCTCAAAAACCCTTTCCATACTAACCTTGTTAGCAGTGCGCAAAGCGTACTGCCAAACACTATGAGAATCTCACTTAGCTTTGGTGGAGTTATAAATAGTACATACTCTCGGCTACAATATTTCCCCCTGAGTCATGTGATTTGGCCCATAGGACATGGAGATATGGTCAATTCAAAACAGCAATATCATGGAAAGGGTTTTTGAGCTTTTGAACTATTGAGTAGGATCTCATCAAATCATAGTATAATTGCCACTATTTGTTAGTACAAACAAAGATATATATATACATTATGTAAGACTTCACATGCCTCTTTGTTTCTAGTAATAACTATAATTAAATACACTATTTCTATCAAATAGACTATTATGCTTTCTAAGCTTGGAATAGGCTCTTTTGAATATTCCAATATTCAAATCATGATCCAACACATGCTTACCATTATTGGCAATACATATATTATTTTCAACTATAGGAAGTTACTGGAGGTTACTCATTTCTAAAATACCAACTTGATTTCTATGGTCTCACTTGTTTCGATGAAATTTAATAGAGAATGCAAACCATCAGGATGGTCAAAATTGTGTGTAATGTCATCCTATATATCCCTAGATTCAACAATACTCACATAGTATCATTGGAAGCTTATATAAAGCTTGTGTGCAAGTAACAGTAAAGTTTTTTTTTTTTTTTTCCTACTTGTTCAGAATATGTACCTATACAACCAATTCTTCCTTCTCATGTATTTATTTCTTGTGTTTGTTTGGACAAATTGCTATTGACCTGGAGAAGAAAGTCAATGAAGGGTGATCATCCACTTTGATGCAATAATACATGATCTTGTCGCTATTAGTTGAGATTAGACTACATTTGCAGATGACATGTCTTGCTACTAAATGATAATAACATATCATCTTGGTGATGAACTCTTGATAGTATAGTATATAATTGGCTATAGGGAAAATAGAGTGTAATATGGCATAATATGTGCACATTTATTCATACCATGTTTTGTGCGATTTCTACAGCCCTACTATGGCACCAATACATGAACTGCACATGTTCCATCATACATATATGTGCATAGGCCATAACATGCAGGATGTGGAATGTGAGACAACTGTGCTCTTGGCTTATAGCAGCACTTTTCTAAAACTCCAATGTCTTTTAGACCGTATCTACTGCAAGATCTTGAGACCCTACTAGGAGTACTTGAGACCCCGCCACTGCAGTCTGCACCTAAGAACATCTCATGGCTTCACAAAGTCCATGGGACCACCGACTGTGTCTCATGCCTGCCTTCACCCTCTTGATGTACATGGCCTGCCTGCCTGCATTCTTCCTACTGCCTCCCTAATGTGTACGTGCTTGCACATGCTCTGAGACCATCATGCCCCCTCTCCTAGTCTTCTTGACGCACACCGATGCTCTATCTTTGATGCACACAACCCTCCTTTCCACTTGTTGCCTCACCTGATGTCCATGCACGGAAGATGGACACCCTCATCCTCCTGATGTGCACGCACATGGCCTGCCAACTCCTATCCTTGCTGTCCTGATTGCACACCCTCGCTTGGCTGCCTCGCCCAATGTGTACACACCCATCTTGCTATTGCTGACAACACCATTTGCATTCATTACACTTTGCTTGCCCCACCTCACTCACATGTACTCCCACCTGTACTTCCAAATATGCTGTAGAAATATCAGTATGATGGCAAGCTTCCCTGGCATGCTATCCACATGTGCCATTAATTATTCCAATTCCTTCTCATATGGGCGTGGAATTCCATAGTATGTGAGTACTTTGAGTACATCCACAGTTGTGTGCCGCGTCCACTCATGCTTTCTGGCATTTTCTACAGTGTTTGAGGACAAGAAGGCATCAAAGAATTTGCGTCGCCACATTGAGGTCTTCAAGAGACTTTGAAACCACACGCAACCAGATATTTCCAAGCCTAAAGCCACCTATAATGGAAGACGGGATCGCATACTCTTCCATCACTCTTTCCTTTGGAAACAAAGCTATGGTCAGTCAATGAGTAGTTAAGAGTACATAGCGTGCTGACCGCTATCTGATAGTTCCGATGTCGGACCGCCCAGCCAGAGCAAGTCAAACACGTGGTGTCATCAGGGTCACTGATGTGAGTCAATGTGTTGCCAAACACCCTTGAGCAAGCATGGTCTTGATGTCACCAGCCACCTACTGTTACATTCATCCACCATTGAAACAAGAAAAAGATTGAGGCCCTCGTCCCACTGAGGCTATTGGTGTCATGGTTGCAGGCAGCACTGTACATGTTGGACCAGTTGCCACAAGAACTCACAAAGGGTATTGTTGAGTTTACCTCTGACAAGCCCAAGGCCTGGTTTGACTCCATCCAGCGCAACATCATAATTGTAGCACCTGCACCCACACTTGCCGCTCACAACTCACTGCTTGCCCTCATGCACCAGCCTGCACATTTGCATGCACAACTCATGCACTCACCATTGTGCACCTACCATCCACCTGTGTACCTGCTAGGCAAGCCTTGACCTGGGCCCTAGCCCAGGGTTTGAGCAACCTAAAGTCTGAGCCCTAGGCTCCTTGAGGCTGTTCCTCAGGGCCCCCTGTCTGTTGTATGTTCAGTATCATTATCCACTTTGCCACTCATCCACATACATCACAACAGATTACATCAGCATGAACACATAGATTAGATCATCCGTCAGTTTCTATTCTTTCCTCAGTGTTCTCTCACATCAGTGACAACTGCTGAGGTATGTCTCTTCATCCTGTAGTTATTCCATAACTTACAGTTCTCACCTAGTTACTCACGTACTAGGTAATATTAGCATTCTCTCACATCAGTGACGACCACTGAGTTACTTGTGTACTAGCTCGGACAGGTTATGAGCCCTGAGCTCTAAACTTATAGAGCTCTGATCCTACGATGCCAATCATGCATTAACTCCACGTCACTTCAAGTTTGATTGTTGTCAATTTGATCATCTTGATCATTTTACACTGCATATATGCAGCCACACCTGCATACAGTCGCACTATGGGAAAGTACAACCATATATGCAAGCTTACTGAGGCAGAAACCTACCCACAATGGAAGAAGCAAATGTCCCTGGCTCTTCAAGAGGAACGTTTATGGTCATATTGGAGCGATGGAAACGACCCTCAGAATTTTGTGGAATATGTGTCATACATGCCCACTCCAGCCGATCCTAAATTTATAACCAATGCTGAGAGAGAAAAGATCCTTGATTGGTTGGCCAAAGATGTGCAAGCAAAGGCTCTCATCGATCAAAAAGTTTCTGTCACAATAGCATCACTCCTCGATGAACGTCACACTGCTCAAGAACAGCAGGATGCTTTGGCCAAACATATGCTCGTACCGATATTCTGTCTCAATATGAACTCCATGCTTACGTTCGCTTAGAAAAGCTCAAAGATGTGGAGGACGCAGGTTGCTATATTGGTGTATTTGAGGATGCTAGACACAGGTTTGTTCACATGGGAGTAGCATATATGATGGAAGAGTCCATATTTGATCTACTTCAAGGACTCCTAGATGGGATGAAATGGGAAATTTTCGTGAGCTGACTCTTAACAAGCTCATGCTCAATCCATCCCTCCTTCCTCCTCCTCCACCATATCACCCTCTTCTTTGTCCTCTCCCCCCTTCTCCTTCAGTGATGTAACCAAGTTACTCCTAGAGAAGGCAAATATCATCGTTGGCAGGTGCAAACTTGCAGGTCCTGGCTCTGAGTATGCACATGTGACTATGAAGACAGGAAAGACAAACCCTGCTACAGATATTCGCATCCACAAGAACAATCCCCTGGATGTTTACTGCACTAATACCCCATGTGTTGGGAAGATGAGGGCGGAGGGTCATGACAAGGAACACTGTTACTGGCCTAATGGGAGGATGGAAGCTCAAGTGCCACCATGGGCTCGTTCTAAGGACAGCAGAGGTGAAACTGCTGCTGTTGCTACACCTGGCATGTCTGCTCTCACAGAACCTGCTCAGCCCTCTCAGCCTGTCCATCGCAAACTTTCATGTACTGCTGTCTCTGAGCTCGACTCTTGTTTGGAATTGGCTGCTCTCGCATCTCCTGGTCCTTTTGCAACTATCCTTGACTCTGGTGCCACCTCCCACCTTTTCAAGGACAGGGGGTACTTTGTGGAATTTGCACGAGAGGATAGGCCACTGGTGAAGACAGCAAATCAAGGAATGCTTCAAACATCTGGTTGTGGAAAGTGCGTAGTGGAGCTTACATTGGAAAGGGACACATATCGCCTTGTCCTTATGGACTGTCTGCATGCCCCTGGTGCATTGTCGAACCTGCTCTCTGTGGGTTGGATGCTTTGGCATGGCTGGGGGTATGAGTTCAAGGGCCCCACATCCTCTTTGGGTCCTTCTTGTGTTCTCTCTCACTAGAATGAGGTGCTCAGGTCAGTACCTCTCCTAGACAACTTGTGCTACCTGCCGCTTCGTTTTCTCCACCCAGACGAGGTTCAATCCAAACCCCTTCTGCTTAAAGAGCTATGTGCATACACTACCACTCCCTCGCCTGAAATTTCCACCTTCGCCAAGGCACCATTGACATGGGACACCTGGCATGCCCACCCTGGAGGGGATGTTGTTCATCGTCTACCTCTTGTTGCCTCTGGTGTCAAGGTTGATGTTGACGTACCTCTCACACGCTGTGAGTCCTGCATCATGGCGAAGCATTCGTGTTGACCCCACCTGTCCTCTTTCACTCCTTGTGCTGCGCATATGTTGGATCTAGTGCACTCCGACGTGTGTGGACCTTTTCCCATTTGTACGCCACATGGCAAATTGTATTTCATTATCTTCCTTGATGACCACACGCATCTTGTCAGTGTCCAACTTTTGTCTTCCAAGGATCAGGGTCTTGAAGCATGGCATATCGTGCATGTGAAATGGGAGAACTTTGCAGAGCGCCGGGTCAAGGTTTTCAGGTCTGATAATGGTGGGGAGTTTATCAGTTCCGCATTCAGGGAAGCTCTTCAGAAGGCTGGAATCGAGCACCAACTATCCTCCCCTCATGCTCATCAACAGAACAGCAAGGCTGAGTATGCTCTTCACACTCTTCAGGGTTGTGCTCTTGCGATGCTCAAGGGTGCCCGTTTGCCATCTTATCTGTGGGGCAAGGCTGTTCTGATAGCAGGCTATCTTTGGAACCATACCGAGTCATTGTCACTACCTGCTGGGAAAACACCTTTCGAGATGCTGAATGGTCGTAAACCTGACTTAGATCATCTTTGCATTTTTGGTGCTCGCTGTTGGGCGCATATCCCCACTGAGCTTCAGCACAAGTTAGGGCCTCACTCTCGTCGGGCTTTATTCATGGGCTATCCTGAGGGGGTGAAAGGTTATTGGATTCGTGATCATTCCTTTGGGGCGTTCTTCACTGCTTGTGATGTCATCTTTGACGAGTGTGCTCCTTCCTTGGCGGATGACTCGGATGATTCAGAGGAGGAGGGTTTCCTGCTGGTTTCCTCACCGCCTTTGTCTTCAACTTCTTCCTCCTCACCCATTCCTTCCCCAGTCTCAGCCCCTCTTCCGGATTCTCCTACACCTCTGACTCTTCGCCAATCTGGCAGAGAGCGCAAACTTACCGAGAAGGGAGCCACATGGATTGCTGAGTTGGCAGCTACTCAGGCTCACCTTGACCAACTTGCTGAGTGTCGTCAAGGCATTGTTGACACCACAAACCAGGGGGTATCACTGCCGCTGACATCTGATCTGGAGAAGGTTGGTGAAGTTCAATCTATTGAGCAGAATACAGATATTTCTGAGGTCATGGCCAATGTCGTGATTGAGGAGCAGGCACATATTACTTTGTGCAGTGACAAACACCATGATCCCTTGACATCTGGCTATGACATGAGTCTCCTGTCTACGACTTATGAGGAGGCTATGCAATGTCCCGACAGGGATAAGTGGTTGGAGGCGATGAACATGGAGCTTCAGATGATGAAGGATATGAATGTATACAAGGTGGCAAAATTGCCAGAGGGGAGAAAGGCAGTGGGGTGCTGTTGGGTTTTAGAGTTCAAGGAGGATAACAAGGGAGGCTCAGTTTACAAAGCATGTCTCATTGCTCAGGGTTTCTCTCAAGTTCCCGGTGTCGATTACCGGGCAATCTTTGCCCCAGTCATTAAGCCTGCTTCGGTTCGCCTCTTGGTTGCTCGGGCCACTCAACATGATTGGGAACTGGACACCTTTGATGCAAAATGGGCATTCCTTTGGGGTGTCTTGAAGGAAGAAATTTACATGCGTCAGCCCAAAGGGTTTGAGGAGGATGACTGGTGTGTGTTTTTGCTTGGCTAATGCTTCACAGTGTCTATGGCTTGAAGCAGTCCACTCTGGAATGGTACAGGCAGGTTTGTGCTGTGATGTTTGATCTTGGGTTCACGCAGACGCAGTCTGATCATGCCGTGTTCTTTTATGACGAGTTGGAGGATGCGGCATCCACTGTCTGCATTCATTGCTTCATTGGCTGGCATGTTGATGATGGCATGGCTGCCTCAACATCTCATTCTTTCCTGCAGCATGTCAAGTCGAGCATTGCTGATCGTTTTGGGCTGAAAGATCTCGGACCAATTTCCAAGTACCTGGGGATGCAATTTGAGTGGGACCGCAGATGCCGCATCCTTTGGATGCATCAGTCCGAGTACATTTCCCTTCTACTCCAGGATTATGGTCTCTCTGGTTGCTCTCCAGTCCAGCTTCCTGCTGATCCCAAAGCCATTTTCAGTTTCCCAGATGTAGTTCATCCAGAGGTTCCTGACCTATGTTCTGCCTACTTGAAGCTTGTCGGCAAACTTATTTATCTTGCCGTTAACACACGCCCAGACATCTCTTATGTTGTCAATGCTCTTGCTCAGCACAATGCTCATCCTGAACCGCAGCACTATACTGCCGCAAAGCGAGTCCTTCGTTACCTGGCTGGCACTATTGATCTTCGCCTGCACTATGAATCGACTGCTGATGACTCTTGCCTGTTCACATATGCTGACGCCAGCTGGGCCATCGCTTGGTTTCTGGTTACACCTGGTTTTATGCAGGCGGCATGATCTCTCACATCTCCAAGAAGTAGGTTACTGTTGCTCTCTCCTCGACTGAGGCTGAGTACATCACGTCTGTGCATGTCATGCAGGAGGGTCTTTGGCTTCACTCTTTGTTCCTTGATTCCATTTGTTTCTCCTGTTCCTATCTATTTGGACAATTCCAGCGCCATTGCCTTGTCTTCTGCCACCAAATTTCATCAGCGTACAAAGCACATCAATATCCGATATCACTTTATTCGTTTTCACATTGACAATGGTTCTTTTGTTCTTATTTGGGTTCCTTCTCATCATAACATTGCTGACATTTTCACCAAAGCTCTTCCGTGCCCTGCGTTTGAGTCCTTGCGCTCTTCTCTTGGACTTGTGCCTCAGTGAGAGGGTATGTTGCACGTTCAATATTATTATCCACTTTGCCACTCATCCACATACATCACAACAGATTACATCAGCATGAACACATAGATTAGATTGTCTGTC
Organism: Xerocomus tenax; assembly: GCA_038092415.1. Classification (NCBI taxonomy): domain Eukaryota; kingdom Fungi; phylum Basidiomycota; class Agaricomycetes; order Boletales; family Boletaceae; genus Xerocomus; species Xerocomus tenax. Next base: position 16,357 of record JBBPQJ010000049.1, read on the forward strand.
AGTTTCTATTCTTTCCTCAGTGTTCCCTCACATCAGTGACAACCACTGAGGTATGTCTCTTCGTCCTGTAGTTATTCCATAACTTACAGTTCTCACCTAGTTACTTGCGTACTGTTACGATCTATCTTTTCTTCAGACTTAATTTCTTTTTCCGTGATGACTCGTCCACTTTCCCACCTAGTCATTTGCTCATCATCACGATTATTCCTCCACCACTCCCGTCGCACCTGATTAGTCATCGGTGCTTATGTTTTTCCTTTTGTCTCATTCCAGAACATTCCTATGACTCATTTCTTCTTAGTCAGCCTTGATGGCGTTGTCTATATAAACCTGACGAGTATCTCGGATTCCTTAAGCTAGTTCTCTTCTGTATTCTTTACAAGTGAATCTAGATCTTCCACTCATCACCCCTCGTGTCTTTGAAAGCCTATGTTGTGCTTTGAACAACATCTTGTCCTTGAAACCACTTTAAACCTATAACAGTCGTCACTGTTGGGAACCTTGGAAACCCCAAGGAGAACAAATAATCAACATTGTTCGTCACATTCCTAAGAATACACAGAGGTCGTGCTTGCTCCTTATCCAGGACCAAGTGTAACATGTGCTAGGTGATATTAGCATTCTCTTACATCAGTGATGACCGCTGAGTTACTCGCATACTAGCTCGTACACTCTCAAGGC
>JBBPQJ010000050.1:0-17020 GCA_038092415.1 Xerocomus tenax
CTAGGCGGCCGACGCAGTCGCGCTCGGCCTGCCATCAGTCGTATCACTGCTGGCAGTTCTCTGTTTTCGTTGGAGCTCGTAGTACCCCGCCCTACGGAGCGACAAGTGACTGAGATCGAAAAAAGGCAAGGACAACTCAGGTATGGACGACAAGGAGCTCCACCCCAGCGACGATTACTCGCACCGGTTCTTCATCTGGCACGAGTGGATTCAGGAAAGTCGATACGAGATCGCTGTCCATCTTTCTTTCTCTTACCGCGAGACAGGCACATGGACCACTCACCACCGAGAATGTCTTTGATTACTTTGCGACGTCCATGTTCTACGACAAGCAGAGCAACAACCAGGTCCTCCGCATGCAAACCATGCACACTGGTACTCCCATCCTCAACGAGGCAGAGGAACTCAAGTATGTCCTCTTCCTCCTACTCCCTACTAGCACTCACACCTTTTAGACGCTTCACTGGTATTGAGTTTGCCCTCGCTCATGCCGCGCCTCCTTCCCTCTTCATCATCCATAAACGCGAACGCCTCTCCCCAGATCAAGGTCAGTCCCATTCCGTCCTCTCTTTCTCATCCGCATCTCCCTCTCAGTCAGGCCTCTCGCCGCCTACTTCATCGTCAACAACCGCATTTATCAGTCACCCGATGTTTACACCCTGCTCTCAAACAGACTGGTACCTTCCTCCTTCCCTTCATGCGTGCCACTCACCCTCTCATCTAGCTTACCTCCTTGAATGCTCTTCAATCCTCCCTCGATCTCCTCCGCAGACATCGCCCTGATTACACCCCACGCTCCGGTTTTGTCTGGCCCATAATCGACTCATCCTTGCCTGACATTCCGTCCAAAAAGCCCAGCACTAACGATATGGACATCGACGACACCGCCGTCAATGCCCCCGAAAAGCAGGAGCTTCATGCCCCCAAAAAACAGCAAAACAATTCGCTCATGATACAGGCTATGAGGACAACCGCAATGCATTCCAGCATAACCCCATCTCGTTCTCAACCTCTTGACCAAAACACTATTCCCTCAACCCTTGCAACTGCATCTGCTCAGTCCGCACCGACCCCCGCAGCGTCCTCCCAAAAAGCACCAACTCCAAAGGCGCCTTCCACTGCTCCGAGTCCACAGGACCTTCCTCCCGTCAAGGGTCCTGCCGCCGCCGGTAAAAAGAAGAAAAAACGTACATCTCCTTTATCATGTGTGAACAATCCATTGACCCGCATCATAGGCACATCAGTCTTAGTGACGTGAATCGGGGGTATCTAATCCAGATATCCCGCGATCTATGAACCTATTAGAGGCCTCGTCATCTCTCCCTTACTTTACCGAGTCCTTGTTCACTTAGCTGGTAATAGTAATCACCTTATTCCTTCATAAACATGATCTTTTTACATGCATGCCAAGTACAATACCAAATGGTAGCATCGTTTCACAGAATTTATCGACCACCCGCTCCCGACAACTTGTCTGTCAGCCAGCCGAGTGGTGTTGGCAGTGCCCCGTTACGAGCACCTCCCACCCCAGTCCCCAACGCAAGGGGATGCGCTGACACAAACGAGTCCTTGCGTGCTTTAGATGCTGCCTTTGCTAGATGTCTTGTTAGAACCATATTATCTGGTAAGAGTCTTTCCGCCAAACAACAACCCCACAGAAAGAAAGGTACGGCAAGGACCAACACGTACTCGAGCTGCTAATCTCCTCCACGTTCGTTTCCAGGACGAGACCACCCTGAATGATCTCCGCAAGGATGTGGTGAACCTGGACCAGTCTCAAGCCTCAGCACAGAGTAACCTGGCCACGGCATGCCTACCTCGTCGAAATGGAACACCAAGTCAAGTTCACAGACGTTCTCAAACGCGCGGTCGAGCGCCTCCACAAACACCTTGAGATCGCGCATTGTAGCACCGTCGCCCGACACATGTTACACTTGGTATATTCCCGCTCACCTGGATCAAATCGAGTATCCCCAACTCGCTCTCGGCCCCGTCAACGACGAACACAAAGTACAATGTGGCGTAGTTTCTATACACCACCCGCCAACGCTCGTCCGTGTCATCCTTGGGGCCGAGGAATGCCTCGAGTTCGGGCGCGTCTAGAAAGTTGCACAACCCAGCTGGACGGACTGAGATGAGCGAGAATATCTTTTGAATGACTGTTTGAGAAGACTGGTGAAGGGGCGTGTAGAACTTGGTCAGTCTTGGAATACCCGACGTGTTGACTGTAATATTCTGCGTTGAGCGAGTGAGAGCGGGTGCGAATGGACGACTGACAGATTAACACTGCATGTATCATGACCGTTCCGTTTAAAGTGGAACTTCTCAATCAATATGATTCAGCTACTAGACTGTACTTGTAACCTTTCTCTTTACATCACGATTCATCCCTGGGCAATTTCCACCCAGGTTGCAATCTTCCAGCGAGATTGCCGACCGGCCCTGATAGACCTGCCTGGCTTTTGAAGCTCTCCAGGAAATTTTTGATGAGGTTGTAATCCATACTCGGCTTATCGCCTTCCTCGTCCGACTCTGCCTGCTCTTGCTCCAACAGACTGTCGAGTTCAGCTTGCATGGAGGCTTCGATATCTATGTCGACGTCGACATCTGTTGGCATTTCACGAGCCTTGCCTTTATCCTTTTTCGTTGGTGGTGGGGGTTGTGCTTCTGGCCTAGCAGTGGGTTGTCGCAAGCGCGACAGCTCAGCGTCCATGGCTTGCATAACTGCCTCGAAGGAATCGAGGTTGGGATTCTTGTTCGGAAGTATACCCTGTGCTGGCGAGGGAGGTTGTTCAGCCGTTGTCTTTGGTGCCACTGCTGGCTTCCTCGGTGCCACACTTGCTGGTACAAATGCTGGGCCCCATCGTTAGCCAGCGACGCAAAGTTCGACAAAACACACCTCCTCTCCCTCTTCGTTCTTGAAGTATATTTTCCCACATTTCATCAGATATGCCCAAGGTTTGGCGTGAAAACTCGAGAAACTCTGCCTCTTCTTCATCCATATCCACTTCGATTTCACCAACCACCTGTGGTCTATCCTCCTCTGACTCAGCATCTTCATCGTCACCACCGGCTAATGGGTCTGATGCGGAAGACTCGTCGTCGGAATCCACCCCTTCGTATTTATCACGTGGAAGAAGGGGAGGACGGATCGAACGTACACGCGTCGGCGAGCTAGACTGTTCCAATCCAATGCCTTCAGGACGCCCAGATTCAACCTGCTCCGTCAGTATGGTGGTCTTGGCCACACGTTGCGTATTAAAAGAAGCAGGCATTTGACCATACTCAGAAGCTGGAAGAGCAGGAACAAGGCTATCCATCACTTGCCGGCGGGCTTTCTCTTCCATTTCTCGTGTTTCTGCGTCAGACTCTTCATTATCCGAGTCAGAAAATCTCTCGTCACTGAATAGGTCTTCATCATCGCTGTCCGCACCATCTTCGTCAGAGAATGCTTCACTATCAATATGAAGGGTTAGACGGCAAATTGAAATGTAGGAACAAACTGGCGTACTCCTCAAATCGCGCGCCTTCCACATCACCCTTGCCTTCCACAAATCGCTCAACTTTTGCAGCGAGACCGCGTAATTTGTCTGTTTGTTCCTTTGCGATCTTGGTTTCCTCCCCACCCTCACCGTCTGATTTCATAGCTTGCGTCTCTGCGGTCACGCCACCAGCGCGCATAGCACGTTCAAGTACCTCGTCAAAATCCTTGGCATCGACACTCATCCATACATCGGAGTCCTCTGTTTGCTCTACGTCGACATCCGAAAGCTCTTCGGGAGCACGAGAAAGTGCGGCGTTGAATAAAGCTGCAAACGACGGTCTTGAAATGTCGCTGTCCAAAAAGTAGTCTGATCAACCCAAGGCAATGTTCAAATGCAGAAACATACTCTTCGCGTCGAGTCTCGATATAGGTGTCAACCGCCTTGTTCTCAAGCTCGTTCCACACCTGTGAACCCTCGACTTCGTCCCGAAAATAACCAATAGCAACGAGACGGGTCAAGTATGCCTTGTAATCTGATGAACGGCGAAGAGCGTCCTTGCGTGCTTCGACCTAGCGGGAATAGGTGTATGAGGCACGACGGACTTGGGAGGTGAGAGTTACTGTGAAACACCTACTGAGGAAATCAAAGCTTCCGCGCTCGACTTCACAGCGTCTGCACGGTTTTTGGATTCCTGGAACAACATTTCAAATCCACAGGCCTAAAAAACCATATGGATGATTGAGTAGATCAACCAAGTTAGGTGACCGACCAATTTCATGCCGACATCTCGCCAACGCCAGGCAGCCGTTCCTTCTCTCTCCTTAAAGGTTCCAAAAATCTTTGGAGGAAAGAACTTTTGACCCAACAACTGGGCATAAGCAGTTCGTGTCATTTTGACGCTGCAAAGGATATTTGTAGATGGCGGGAAGCGTGCCATTTTATGAGAAGCCTACGATAATCCATCAGGACATTCTACCAAAAGTAGTGCACGTACTCACACGAAGTTGAAGTGCATCGCGAGTGTAAAATGTCTCGACGGGCTTTTGAATCAGCGACTTGTCGATGGTGAGCGCACGGGCGATGTCGACAGGCAGGTAGGCCAAGGCCGTGTGTACATGGTTGCGCGCAGCACCCGGGTACCCAGAAATTCGCTGCCATACGATATCTTCGACCGCTTTAGGGGCGAGAGTATCGACGGATGCGTCTCGCACGAGAGGGAGCGCGTCTTCAATGGCAATATACCCGCCCTCTTCGTCGATGGCAAACTGGTCCTCGTCCTCATGTTCCCTTGCTGCAGGAAGGCGGGGACGCTTCCTGGGCTTACTGGGAGGAGAAACACGCGAGAGGGGGATAAGGTGCAAGCGGCCATTGTATATCCATACCTACAGCGTAAGAGTGAAGGGAGTCGTGATTCTCACCCATTACGGAGAGAGGAAGAGTGCGCACCCTGTTGGTCGCGTTTGAGGGATTCACCCAACGAGGGAGGGACTCGGCTGCCTCGATGAGCAGGAACTCGCCGTCCGAGTCCGAGGCACTAGCGACCAGATGAGCGGTGAAAGAACGAGACAAGTAGGGGCAGACCTGATGACTATGTCCCACCGCTCGGAGATCTCTCTGAGGAGCCAGACGACACACCACTCGTCGTCGACGGCGTCGCCAACGCGCATGCGACCCTCGAGAATGTTTTTGTCCTGGCCGCGGTGGGCATCTGGATCTGACGCAATCTTGAGCTGAAAGGGGTCGCGATGCCAGAGGAGGTCGGGGAGGAGAGCTGGGACAAGCTCGTGGATGCACGCAGCGAGCGACGTGCAAGAGGCCTTGTCGGCGAGGGGTTGTGGGGGGTAGAATACATACACAAGGGTGTCTTCAGCGATGGACGCCATCATACAAGTTGGCTTTTCGCTATGGCAGCGCACGCCTCATTCAAGGACAGAACGTTGATCGCGGTCATTGGCGACGAAGTACATACTCCATCTCTCTAGCATTGGCCTCCTCAGCTTGCTCACCACAGGACTCAATCACCGGCCTCTTGCTCGCTGGCGTCGGCCACATCAACGAGCATCAGAAGAAGAACTTCCTCGTCGTCGATTCCAGTGCGCTCCTCAGTCAACCCTTTTCCTTTCCTTCTGACCCTTTCTTAGAGACCCAGATTTCGACCATTGAGGCAGCCTTTCAGGAATTCACAGAACGTAAGGATGTAGCAATTCTGCTCATTAACCAACATGTGCGTACCATAACGCCATTAATGACTGCATCCACACTCATATATCTTAATTGATGTAGATAGCAGAGAAGATCAGGCCAACGGTCGATCGCTACCAACAGCCCTTCCCTACCCTCCTCGAGATCCCATCCAAGGACCACCCTTATGGTACGTGTTTCTTCGACCACCCACAATATACGCTCTTCATTCACAACACGCACCCATAGACCCTGACAAGGACTCCGTCTTGAAACGCGTGCAGAAGCTTTTCGGAGAGTAGTACATGTTTTCACGGTACCTCATCATGCGTGCATGGTGCTATACCAGCATTTCCATCCTTGATGATTCTTAATTAATCTGTCACCCTAACTGCTGGTTCCAATGTAGTAGGGTGCATTAAATCGGTGCTACATCCGAGGGTGCGAGTCGTGGTCCAGTCTTTTCATCCCTAAATACTTGATGCGGACACACGGCACCAGTGTGTGTGCTCAGGATGAATGAAACCGCATAATAGGCTCATTCTCGCGAACACCTGGTGCCCGCTCGACAAATACCCTGATCGGGCTACGAGTTTCTGAGTCTATGAAATCCAATTGGTGCGTGAAACCACTTGTGGTGACAAACAAGATACGCACTTGGTATGTCAATAAGAAGGTACCGAAATACGAAGTACCCTTCATCATTCTATCAGACCATGTTGTCAGTATACGACAACCACCAGACAAAACATGAGTGCGGGAGTGTGCACGGAACGTATAGCACGGCGAGAACTCATGGTACTCCATGTGCTGTTACGGGCCGTGGGTTGACAATTGAGTGAAATCGTTTGACGCACCCTAACAAGGTCTGCATGCACCTCCCCCTCTGTCCAATTCGTCCCTGCAGCAGCGCTTTCCGCGCCATTTGACCTCCACCCACGGAGTCCAGTAAACATACTTGTTAAGCCCCACCAAGACTGTGCCTCGGCGTTTTCCTGCTCCTTGTTCTTATCCTTGTCTATCGTTTCTGAAGGTATTGCAGAAGGGACAGCGTCCCCTCTGAGGTACTTGAAGGCACTCCGTGCCGATTCGATAAAGGGTGATGCTCTCTCCTTGATGTCCTCAAAAGTCAAGGAGGCTAGCGAATCGACATAGTCGGTCCATTGACCATCCTTCTCGTATTCCGCCCGGGGTATCGCCGAAGAGGAACCTTGAATGTAAAAATTCAACAGCAGGTGTTCCCGGCCAAAAGAATCAACTGCTATCTGTGATGCTACATGTCGATGACGGTGGCGCGGACGCACAGAAGAGGGTGGATTATTGTGAAAGGTGAGGGGTGCATGAAGATATTTGGCAACCTAGTATCCGACGAATCAATGATCGATCCTCCCGTCGGAGTGGAGGACATACTCTGGAAGAGGTTTTGATACGTTCGCAAGCATCGTTATAGAGCACAGTGGGTGAGTTCTTTGAAAAGAGTTCCGAGGTAAGTGCGTAGACGAGCACAACAGACAGTCCAGCACCGAGCAATATGACGGTCAGGTTTGTAGTACGTTGGGTCGTGCGTATCACTAGAATATATGACCATCAGCCATAATATCACATTCTCCGTCAAACAAGACTTACCCTTGCCACCGACACTCAGCTCAGTCCATTTTTTGGCCTTCTCCCCGCGCCTTAGAGCTGCCTGTGATATGCCGAGTTGAAATGGTCCAACCGAGTCTTCTCTGCTCAAAGTTCTTTGTTTCTGGTCGAGGGCGGAAGTGAGGAAAGATGGAGCACTGTTATGGGCGTTTGTGTACGTTCTGAAGCTGAGCGATAATTCATTGGCTGTGGGTGGCGAGGGTGTGGATCTGCACAGTGGTGACGCGCAACGGAGGGATCGCGATAAGCGGGTCACTGAGTTTGTAGACATCGGGACAAGGTTGGAATACAGAGTCATAGGTAATTGGGATCTTACCAACTCAGCCAAAAAAAAGTTCCCATTAGCCGACTTGAACGACTGACCTCGTCATTACTAGTGACGCGCTCTACCAACTGAGCTAAACGGGATCCCGCCAAAGTTACTCTGATAAACTGATAACTGCTTTTAAATCAATCGGTCCTTCCCTAGTATCTACTATCTAGTTCCCCATGCTCCTCACCCGTTCCACAGTCGCTTTTTTCATCTAACGCACTCGCATGTCAGGCAGACTTTTCAGCCAATGGAAAGTTGTGCTCACTGGAGGACTAATTCCCTCTCCCTCAAAGTAGGCTGACACAAACTCCTCGGCAACCCAGTCACTCTCCACAGCACCCAAACCCATGAACACCAAGCTCCTAGGGAGCGCCGGGTCTCTGGTAGGGGCGGTTAGGTGCACATCAAGAGGATAACCTTTGGAGAGTTTGGTATTCGGAAAGATCGATTTGAGTTTGCGGAGGGGTGACTGTACGGAGGCTTCCGTTTCAGCAGAAAGGGCTCCGCGAGATTTGGCGAGATGGAGACGTGTAGTCAAGGTCCGCACAAAACCATCACGCAGGTGGGTGTACGAAGTGTTGCGTGTCGGCACTACAGGTGCGGATGTGTAGACAGACGCAGGCTAGGCTAATATTCTCACCAATGCGGAGGACGCATGAGGCGTTTCGAACTATGTAATCGATTTTCTCTTCGGGAGTGGCGCTGGCGGGGATCTGCTACAGTGCCTTCGCGTAAGCAGCGATGCCAATGCGAGCGAAGTGAAGCAAACCTTGAGTTTTTGGGTTGTCAGGTCGGCATAAAACCCGACGGAATAGGCCTGGATGCCGAGAAAAGAGACCGTTCGCACTCCAACGCCCAAGAGAGTGTGGGGCGGAAGGGGAAATTTGGAAGGAACCCGAAGCTCCTTTGGAAACTCGACAGAGGTAGCAGGGTCAACTGAGGTCGGGCGAAGTTGAGATCTGGGACGGCATGTTGGACCAAGGACTTACCTTCCACGTCTTTCGTGGTTCTGGGAGCATCGAGATGGACTGGGGCTGAGGTGGTTACATGGTAGAATGCAAATGCGGAGGAGAAGAGAGAGACGACGCCAAATAGGACGGAGGAGCGACGTGGCGAGCACTGGCTGATGAGCGGACGGTACATGATTGGGTCACGTGGATCCTCAATCACACTCGTCCTAGTCCGAGGTGGCATACGCAATACGGTCCGCAGAAAAGGACGCGTCAGCGCACACAGGTAGTATATATATCATCCCCGTCTCCCTGTCGTACGTCTTATCCCCTTTCCTCCGACTCCTCACCTACTCTCATCTGAACCTATCTCGATGGCCGCTCTTGATCTATCCCTACCCAGCATTGTCGCTGAGCTTGGCTCTGGTAACTTGTCTATTCAAGGCATGGAGATGGACGAGGATGATCTTGATGGCTTCGAATCCCCTACTGAAGAGATATCTCCTCTTGTCTCAGATCAATCCTCCTATGATAAACAAAGAGCCAATCTCGCCGTCTATCTTGACGCTCTGCCCTACAAGTGCGAGTCTCTCCAGGAGATGCAGGACAAGTTAGAGTCCATCATAGCAAGACTAATTATATGCGCCGAATCTAAGAACTGGTCCATCCTCACAACTTGGGATGCAATGCTACAATGGTGAGTCGCCGTTCCCTTCCTTGTGCCCAATTCTCTGACTCCGCTCAGTTGGTTACAGATGCGCTACCCAATAACAACATCTACTCGCGCCAAGCTTATTCGGTTTTATTACGAGTTATGTCTCGTTCCCGGTTTGGACGTCCGTGTGATTCGAAGTTGGGCGGACATGATCTCTCGCCTCATCGGAAGGACTGGGAAGCGTAAGCTTGAATCCGTAGATTTACATCTTCCGTGGTGGCCCCTTTGGCAACTTCTTTATAAGGAGATTTTTCCAAAGAAGCGTCTCGGTCAAACTAAGTGTGCAACATTCACATCCTCTATTTTTTTTTTGTTGACGTCCCATCCTAGTCGCAATTTGAATAACATTTTGCTCTACGTTGCGGAATGTTGCAAGCCGTACTTTCCCGCAGACGACATTCCCGCCATGCTCAACACTTTCTTGCCCATGATCACTCCTAACGTGAGCCCCCTTCACGAATCACCTTTCGATACCTATAACTTATACATGCTGGCTATATGCAGACAACACTTACCATGATTCCTGTGCTGACTTCTTTTCTCCCTCCTTCTCGCCCGCATCTCTACCTTCCCGTTATCTTTAAATTATGGGAAGCGTTCAACTCTTTTTCTATGGATGATCGTTTTCTCGAATTGGCTGGCAATTTGGCGGAGGAACATGTCGCAGGCAAAGCAGGCAATTTTGGTGAAGAAGGTGGTGCACAGTGGAAGGATGTGGGTATATGGTCCGATCAGGAATGGTCTTTGCTGGTCAGCAAGGGGTTCGAATCTATGTGTAGGCTCATAACCACATCTGTCACATTCAAAATTCCTGACACCCACTTCCAGACGTTCCTGTAGGGAAATCTAGGGTGAGCACATCTGATATTGTGTACTTACCTGCGTGACCTTTATTTTTTATTTTCCCTGCAGAACCCCAATCTAACATCCGCACATGCGGACTCGGCATCAGTCCGCCAGGGATCCAAAATCAAGAAAACTATCAGTCGCATCAGTAAGCATACTTAAATCGCTTTGTGTGTGTTGAACAACCAACATGATTTTGTTGTAGATGCTCTCGCCAAGCTGTTCGTCTATTCCATGGCTGTTGATGGCGCTGTTCGTGATTCTGTATCATCAACGCCATCTTCTCAAAACGGACAGACAACATATCTCGCCGGTTCGAAAGCTATGGACACCTTGGACCGCTTGTTAACAAGTACAGAATCATTTTTCCATCCGTCCAATTATGGTCATTGGACTATGTTGGTGAGTAGGCGCTAAGCCTCTCGTAATCTTTCCTGACTTTGGTAATAGCTTACGAGCTTCCTTCAACGCTTAACGGCCGACTTTGCCGATCGCTGGACTGAGGAGCAATCGCCTTCCTGTCGCACACCAGTGGTAAGGATTTCATCTAGTAGTTTGGAGAGCTGTTGCGTTGATGCAGAATTTCCAGACACGTCGTCTTACAACCGGGATTCGTCAAGCATTTGTGACCAGCCTCCTGACACCTGCCTTACTTGCAATGTTCTCAAAGGACCAACTGTCTCTAGCTATGACCCAAGGTGCCCTGCGTGTGATGGCACAACTTGAACCTACATTGGTCATGCCGGAGCTGCTTGAACGCGCCTACGGAGGGTTAGAAGTTGTCAATGAGACACACCGGACTACGGCAGTTCTTAAAATGCTTTCTGGTATATCACTCCCCTTGGTGTCCGAGAAGGTGTGGCGTCCTGGTCAAAAGCATCTTATTCCTCTCCTTGACTTGTGCCTTCCAGGCATTGATTTGGTCTGTCGCATTTTTCCGACTCCCGGATTATCCTGAAATTGACGTATTGGGTACAGAATGACCCGAACAAGACTATATGCGCGACATCATTCATCGTAAGCGTCATTCAGCACGTTCAGGTTGGTGACATTTCTATGCACCACTCTGGATTCGCGTTATGTGGCGACATACCTAGCGAAGATCTTATGGAACTTGACAACGATGACACACAACTTCCTGAGGGAGTCGAATGCCCATTTGTCGCCCTCAGTAGAGAAGAAGAACGTGCTCTTGTCCGTGAAAGCACTTCAGGCTTTGCAGGTAATTGATATGATTTTTAGTCGTGGCCTGCGAAGCCTCATCTTTACAGATTGGGTGGCGTCTCTCTTCCGGCGCATTCTCGCTCTGTATGAAAATCTTCCGGAAGAAGGAGGTCGAAAGAAAACGACGGGAGGTAAGACAGAGGAGGCAGTCTTGAAGTCCATAAAAAGCATGGCCGACGTCATCTGTCTGCATCTGTCCGATCAACTCTTCAATCTCGTTCTCAACTTAGTCTACGATTACGCCACAACGAATGCAAAGTCAAACGCTGTGAGGGCATTCGGACATCTCGTTGCATGTCTCGCGCGTGCAAAGCCTCGACAAACTATCGACAAGTTTTTGCCCTTCTGCGTCGCGCAAATCCATGAGGAACTGAAACATGGGGCGTCGAGCATCCGGACAACTTCAACGCATGAGAGCGTGCCTTCTGACACCACTCTTCATTGGAGTGAGCATCGATCTTCAACACTGTTCATTGATTGACTTGATCATTTATGGTAGATATGGCTATCCTCAGAGGATGCCTAGGGTACGGCGGCTCTGCTGTGAGGTATTCCAAGTGAACCCTGAAAACAGTCATCTAACTGCATTTTTCACAGTTACTTAAACATCAAGACACGATCATCCAGCTTCTGTCACTCTTGCTTGAAAAGACAAAGAGCGAGAGAGGGTACTCGGGGAATGCCGCTTTGGTGTCCAGGGTGTTGCATACATTGACGACCATTTACCCTATCAACAATCATTTTGTTAATGGCGATCGATGGATAGACCCAGGTGCGAGTTTTGGTGTTATTTATGTTGGACACACATAGTAAAGTTCTCCAGACTTCAACAAGGCTCACAGTACACAATGGGGCCATCTTTGCGAACCCAAAGATGTTAAGATCGAATGGCATGGTAAGGAATCATCGATGTTTTTTTTTTTTTCAAGAACCTTACTTGAACTACTAGTTCCAAATGCGGAGGAGATTGACTTCGTACTTCAAATTCTGGATCGCATTGCATGTCCAACACTTGACAGGCTCGGGGCCCTCATAAGCTCCCCTGACAGGTGGGATAGCATCGCCCGGAATGATTTCTGTCGGTGGGTGTTGTTGATATGCGTCTCATAATTTTATTGACCTCTAAGACTAGTTATATGGCTTTCTCCAAGGCAATCTGGAATGGCATGCCCACAATTTTCAAGGAGGCCCCCAAAGAAGTTCCCAACTCCTGTTTAGATCCGGAAGTCGACATAGAAGCACTCATCGTAGATCAGTTGGATGTCCAAGCAGGATTTATTCTTACGGATCCGCAAGACCCACGCTACCAACGTGTTGTGAATTTGCGTACCAAGTTTGGGAATCTCATTCACCTTGCTGCAACGAAGTTGCGCCAAGATCAAGATGAGGAAGACCATATCGATGCTGTCATTGCGATAGTCAAAGCCCTCGACACGTTCTTCCTCGACTATGGGATGACCAGAGGAGAGTTCATGAATCTGCAGAAAAACTTTTCCCAGTCCCGAGAGTGCGCACATTCCTCCTTTTCTTGATCTAGCTGTTCAAGTTGCTTTTGCAGAGTGAACCGTATGTCTGCGCGTCAAAAAGAGAACTCGCGGATTGTTTGGGTTAAACGAGCCCAACTTTACCATTCCGGCCGCCTGTACATGCATGCTCTGTATCGCCGACGCTCGGAGTTGGATGATCGATTATTAAAGGAAGACTTGGCGGAACTTTGTTTGTCTCCGTATACCCGGGTGCGGCGGTATGTGGATAATTGTCCTCCTGAATCATCCCTTGATTCTCCTGCAGCCTCGCGCAGAATGTGCTACACAGCTTATGTGGTGTAAGTTACCTCAGCTGTACTCGTATGTGAGCTCACCATGGGGACAGTACTATGTGCGATCTACGAGATATATCTTACCGACAATGTTCGACGCTTTAATCAAAGGAAAGGGGAACCCAGATCGCATGAAGGGCGCTCTTTATGTGTTGGGAAATAAGGGAACAAGTGAGTTGATTCGTATGTCATTATCACACCCTATGCTAAATTACCATATTGGAAAGCTGCATATATAATGGCTGGTATGACACTAAGAGTTTGCTGTTGCTAAGCTCATATCCTTGCAGATCAGATGTTGCAGAGGCAGTACCTGTTTTCTTTGCTAGAATGTCAACAGGAAGAAAAGGTATAGATCTAATGCTCCTATACTTCGACTGATCATGACGTCATTGGAAGCCTTCGATCCAAAAATTGGTCTCAACAAATTCCTCCGACTGCCTCATTCACCTTAATGAAGAGTCCATCCGCACAGCTGCATATTCCGCGGATGTTCCTAGAGTCACGATTGTTCTCCGCGATCTCGAAGTGGAGCTGAATCCTCGTGATATTGACGACAAGTTGCGGAGCACTGCTTTGGCGGTATCCCCTAAGAGGGTTCAGAAGCAGCTTCAGGAGCATGAGCGTACGGTAAGTCCACAACTCATGAATTAGATTAGCGTTGGGACATGTTGATCCCTCTCACGTTTCCCAGCTGAAATCTGTGCTTGACATTGCTCTCCGTCCCACAACCCATGTTTGTGCCTTTCATATTTCTTACAACCAATTGACAACCACTCTGTCACAGTGGCGATATGTTCAAACGGCCATCAATTTCATTATTGGGCTCATGAGACGAGATGCACCCACACCACCTGTCGTGGTGAGATTCTTGATGGAGCAAACGACAAGTGTCCAGCCATTGATTCGGCTGAACGCGCAGTTGTAAGGATTGTTCATGTTTTAAATGTGATATAGTTTCTTCATGATCTTTGCTCCCAGGGGCATCGTACGAGAATCACTGTTCATCAAAATGAGGACCTACGCAAAGAATGACGAGGAACTTTGGCTCTCGCAATGGCGAAATCCGTTATCCAGGGAAATAACTATTGATAACCCCACCGAGTTCTTAGATGCCCTTCACAAGCCAGTGTTAGGACCAAAGTGAGCACAGTCAAAAGGATACCAGTTCCGTATTGACATTCTTCTAGCGACTTCTTCGTTGACAAATTTGAGACCGGATTTTTAACATGGACTGCGACCATACGGGGATATACGCCGCCTGACGCCATACAATCTACATTTTGGGACCCATCATCCTCCGAGTCGTTAACTGTCATAAGCAAGCACATTGGCAAAGACTACTGCTCTAAGCTGGCTACATTATGGAGCCAGGAAACCGAGAACAATTCCAATGCTTCCGATTTGCGTTCCGAAAATGTTTTGTTTGTCAAGTCTCTTGGTCCGTGCTTCAAGCTAGCAAGTCAAACGTTGGTTGACATTCACATAATCCATAGCCAAGTTGTTTGGGGATGCAGTCCTACAAGACTTTCTCAACATAGTAGAACCGCTACTCGTCAGTACAGACAAGTTCCAACAGGCAGCGGCTGCTGAAATCTTGACTGGTTTGCTTCGCGGTATGTTAAGTGGGATCAATATTTGCACGTACTCAAGTGTCATAGGATCCAAGCACTGGCCTCAACGTACCCTGAATCTCCTGTGGTCTTGGCTCGTGCCTCGCTTCGATCAAATCCTCACTCAAGCTCGGCCAGATACTGTAGTCTATTGGACTTCATTTCTTCAAGTGAGTGATTCTCATCGCAATTCGCACAACCTTGCTGAGTTGCTCGATTCCAAGACGGTGCTGGAAGACCGTGATCCCCGCCGAAATAAGCCTCTAGTGGATTGGATTCTGTCTCTCCAATTGGACTTCCAGGCAGATTCTGCATTTGCAGGTATACCAGTGTAATCATGGTCAGGTGCATTACTCACAATATCTCAGTCACGAAAGCACTAAATGCCGTCGTTGTATTAATGGACGCCATGGGGGTTCGATTTAATTCGATCTCACAGAAATATGTTTCATTGTTGTTCGACAATGCAGACTCCAATTATGCCGAGGTACGCCTTTGGGCATGCTTTGTTTGCGTCCACACAGACTTGAAAACTTGCACAGATCCGAAACACTGTAGCGAGCGCTCTTTATCTCGTCGCAAGGAACAGATGGCGCCCATCATACCCCTCAGTGGCTGCATTGTTAACTTCCTGTAGGGATATCCAGGATCCTCTTGGCATTCGGTAAGTATGATCTTTTTTTGCCTGAGTATACCGAACAGGTTTGCAGGGAGAGTATCTTCGATGATCGATTCCAGCAAATTATCCATCAGCTTGCTGAGTGGAAAGATCAGCGTTTTCCCCCTCCCCGGGTATCTCAGTCTCAGGTAGGTGTCTTAGGCATCTACGGACTCATCAACCCAATCTGATTGTGACTAGTTTGATAAAGTTGGTCACACGAGTAAGCAGTGCCCAAGTAACTGTCGATGTTACTTACCTTGCTCGAAGTGTTGTTATGGCTATGGGTCTCTTTTCATGGCTCAGAGGCATGTCTCGCATTTCCTTCAGCCATGAAGATGCTGTACGTCTTTCATTCTTGATAACTGCCGCAAGAGTAGCTTATATTGGCAGGCCTGAAATGCTGAATATGTCGGAGCTCAATGACAATACAGAATTACAGAAATATAGTAGCGCGATTTTGCAGGTGTTGTCTGCAGTTTACTTGCCAACTACGTTTGCAGAGGCCGTTCTGGAGAAATTGGTGGAAGCAATACAGTTTTCCAAGGTATGTGAACCATTCTCACTCGCA
This sequence comes from Xerocomus tenax, assembly GCA_038092415.1. Lineage (NCBI taxonomy): Eukaryota > Fungi > Basidiomycota > Agaricomycetes > Boletales > Boletaceae > Xerocomus > Xerocomus tenax. Next base: position 16,020 of record JBBPQJ010000050.1, read on the forward strand.
GTCGAGATTTGACGGAACTGTTACAGTCCTGGCGCATCCGGCTGCATACATTACCAGCTCTGGTGATGTTTTTCTATCGTAATCTATTGATGATCTCTCCCACCGGTGTCTCAAAGGTCTTGGACGTACTCCTTGAATGTCTGGCGGACGAGAATGTAGAGGTTCGCGAGATGTCTTCGAAGACGCTATCCGGGATAGTACGTTGCTCGCAACGTCAGAATATCATACCTCTCAAGGTAGACAACGCATGTCAAATCTTGGAAAACCAGTTGACACATCCACGATAGAATCGATTCGTCTCCCTGGCTCGTGCAGTCAAACTTCCTTCACGGTCTGCACCCAATTACGCTGAATCGATGCGGAAATTGCACTCTGCCATCCTTGGGCTTTGCGCCTTGATCGAAAGCTTCCCTTACTCGGTCGAGCCGTGGATGCCTCCTCTTACAGAAGGTTGGAAGCATTCATTTCATCGTTGTCACCATGCTGCCTTTAATCTATTTCTAATGTTTATCTTCAGTACTTTCCCGACATGCAACCGATCCCCCTCCCATTTCAACGACGATACGTTACTGTGCGTCCGAATTCAAGAAGGTACGAGAGTTTTTGATGCGCGACTGATACTCTAACGCGCCTTGTATGTAGACACATCAGGTATGGCATTTCGTTTGGCTAGAGGGACACGTGTTTGAATGTTTGACCAGGATACATGGCATAAAGATCAATTGTCGTTTGATGAAGATCAGTTGCAAAGTCTTTCCACCATGCTGGTCGGCACATCATATTGTAAGGGACCTCCCTAGCCTATGAGAATGTACTTATGGTTGGCAGATGCTTGAATCTGTATTTCTATGCGTTCGCACACCTGACACGAGGCGAATTCAGTTGAGACGGACATTTAGTCGATATATGACCACGGATGTACATATGTATGTACTGGATGTTGTTCGTTTCCGCCCACCAAACAATGGACTTCATTTCCACGCTCAACCCTAGTGAGCGAA
>JBBPQJ010000051.1:0-16971 GCA_038092415.1 Xerocomus tenax
ATGCTATCAGGGATATGGAGGCCTAGCAGCCTTCCCGGAAGTGAAGAAGGCGTTTGAGTTTGCTCACACCTTTGATCTTCCAACCAACCAAGAAAGCATCCATTCCCTGAGCCAAGCAGCTCCACTCATCAATCATATTGACTGGTCAGATGCATCGTTCTCACCTCCTGCTCCTCACGTCCTCTCATCTGCTTCTACCACTTGGCATCACTATATGCCATCGCAGTCAGGGGATCCATTGTCTCCAACTTTGTCATTCCATCCGATCTCACCTCCTAATTGAAGGATCAGTTTCAAGCTGACACCGAAGAGATCTTGGCATCCATGTCCTGGTCTGTCGATGTTCTTATGAACGATTTGCAACTTTCTGAGGAGGGAGTTATAACCACCAATTGTCTATTCACCGACTCTGATCTGGAAGAATGTCCTCCATCCAAGAAGTCCAGGAGATAGGTTAGTGGTATTTCGTCCTCCTGAGATGAGGATGACAAAGTTGACATCTATGTATCTGACAAAGAATGGGACCCCAATGCAAAGTACATTTATCACTCATCCATTGCTGCCATGTCCTCATCAGTGTTCACTGTATCAGTACGTAATAACTCAGACTTTACATCTACTGTATATACCTCACATGTATCAGTAGATAGTAATAAGGACATTACATGTGCACATGGTTTGAAAAAGAAGTGTACTTTTCTCCCTCTAGGGATGATTTCATTGAATACTATTCCTTGTCTGAGAAGGAAAAGATACCCATCTACACAGCAAGTGGTGTCTTATATGTGACTGGCAAAAGAACTTGTGCAATCTGTTGGCTTGATGAAAATCGCCACCCGCATGTCCTTAAATTGCATGACACTGGACATATTTTAAACTCTGGTGTCCATCTTATCTCTCTTGGTCAATTCATATGCACTGGCATGAAAGTCAAAGGAACTGCCCACCAGATTGAACTTCTAAATGGAGATGATGAGCTTTTAGCTCCTTTCACTCCTGGATGAATGGGTAAAAACATGTACACTATTGAGCATGTTTCTTCCACCACTGCCCACACACAAACAGCAAAACAAGTTGACCATGACATTATGCATTGCTGTTTTAGTCACCCTTCCAAGGAAGTACTCAAACATGCGCGAAAACATACACACAATTTTCCTGAATCTATTGAGTTTCTCACAGAAGACAGTATATGTCCAGGTTGTGTGAAAGACAAAATGCCTAACTGCCCCTATCTGCCAGACTCAAGTCGAGTGTCATCCGCTTTCGAGCTTGTCCATTCAGACATTAAGTCCTTCCCTACAGACTCCTACCATTAGTATAAATACATTATCACATTCTTTGATGACTATATGTAACAGAAGTGTAGTAACTTCTGCTTGGTGCACAGTACAGCAATAGGGATGATGCAGAGTGTGAGACTCACTCCACTAGCAGATAACTTGGTAAAGAGTACTTGAGTTGTAGTCTTGATTGGTAGATTCAGATGTGAGAGTAAGATAAGATGATAGGATGTTATCTGAACTACTTAATCTAATTGTTACATACATGATGTATTTATATGATAAGATAAAGAGGAGTTTGAACTCTAAAGTGTCGAGTTCATGCTGAATGTACAGTATTGCACAGTTGCACAGCCATGCACAGTCAATGCACAGTCGTGCACAGTCAACATAGCCATCTGTAGTAGATTGTACAGTCGATGATGTAATCTACAGTCACAGTTGAGATTAGATCATACCTGTGACCTGCTTTGTCATCCATATGATTGACAATCGCATAACTGTCAATCACTAACATGATTGACTAATCGGATTAGTCTAACTGACCATTGACTGATCATTAGCTTAACTCCACTAGGAGTTTACCTAATGTTTCATCAATATGTACATCATATGGCTGGTCATGCTTATTGCACATGAAAAATGCTGCATTACAAGCGACCAAACAATTCATCTCCATGGTGAATACCCAGTTTAATGCCAAAATCAAAGGACGGATGTCCGATGCAGGAGGAGAGTACAAGTCTCAAGTGTTCGATAGACTTCTTCTCGACAATGGGATCTGCATATATTCCAGAGTACATCCCACATCCCACAACAAAATGGTCACACAGAATGATTCATGTGAACCATTCTCGAATCATCACCCCAAGACATAAGCCACCTTTGCGTCTTTGGCTGCAGAGCATATGTACATCTCCTTGAAGATGTCCACGCCAATAAGCTGGCCCCTAAGTCTGAGCTCATGGTGTACCTAGGTGTTGTACCTGGAAATACTTCTAACTATATCTTCATGCGATCTCCCAACAATGTTATCTTCACATCAGCGCATGCTCTCTTTGATGAGAAGTGCTTTCCTAAATGCGACTCAACTCAGCAATGTCATGCTCTAGCTGAACGCACTGTCGATCCTAATCTATTGGAAGCTATACTTCCTGATATATCCTATAACGATAAGGATTTCATTCCTCATGCAAGGACACCTCCTGCACTACATCCAGCATCTCCACGTCCACCTTCTCCTTTTTTCCCTCCTCGCACTGCATCGCTGAGACCTCCTCCTTTTCCACCACACCAACCTGGTGGTAAACCCCCAGCTTCTCCCAGACAACCTGCTCTACCTCCTCTTGCTCATCCTAAATGAGAACATTGTGTGCCTAATGGCCCGACAATGTCTATGGTGATGACCATCTGACACAACAGGTGAAGGATATCGAATGCGAATCGGAATGGTGCAAGCGGATCAAAGATTCTGGTCAATCTGGATCAGATATACCTAGTCAAATTCCTGGTGGCCCTGCTACCACAGCTCCTGCTCCTGAACTGGCTCCTTCTGGCTCCTCTCATGAGTCTAAGTCTGAGGTCAAAGACATTCTAGAGCGTATGGCCGGAGAAGGGAGAGTAGATTTCATACAATATCTATGTGAATAGACACTAAAGGATATACAAAAACTACCTACTGCAGCTCAAGAAGAGTGGAAAACTGCCTGTCGCGAGCAGCTTGACATGCTAAAACAAAGAGATGTGTTCGATATTGTCAATCGACCTAAAGACAGACAAGTTATCAAAAATCATTGGGTATTTGACATCAAACCAGATGGATGTAAACAGGCTAGACTAGTTGCAAAAGGATTCTCTCAAGTTGAAAGTATTGACTTTGACCAAATCTTCTCTCCGGTAGTGCGCTATGAGACCATCAGATTGATGTTGGCTCTAGCTGCCCTGGAAAACTGGCATATGGAAGCCATAGACATCAGATCAGCCTACCAATATAGCGATATTGAAGAAGAGATCTACATGGAATTCCTGAAGGGTTTAAGATTCCTGGCCAAGAAGGCAAAGTCCTCCACCTCAAAAAGGTATTGTATGGACTCAAGCAAGCTGGATTGACATGGTGAAACACTCTCAATAAATCCATGCAAGAACTCAGATTTGAACGTCTCAAATCAGATCCAGGCATCTTCCTATACAAAAGGAAAGGCTCCCAACTAGTAGTAGCCATTGTCTATGTAGATGATGCCATATTCTGTGGTCCAACAAAGGCCATTGTCGATGGGATCAAAGGTCATTTCATGAAAAAGTGGGAATGCAGAAATCTTGGTGTTGCTACCGAGTTTCTCCACATGCACATCCACCGTCAAGGACATTGGATACTAGTTGATCAATGCGCATGTCTTGATAAAGTCATCAAACAATTTGGACTCCAAAATGTGCACGTTGCACTCACACCTTTACTTCAGGGGTATTATCTCCTTAAATACAATGGACCTGTTAATCCAGAATTATGTACCCGATTCCAAACTATCATCAGATCATTGATGTACATCATGCTTGGAACTCATCCAGACATTGCATATGCAGTCACTGCTCTGTCTAAAAATGCTGCCAATCCCACTGGGGAACACGTAAACAAGGCACCGTACATTTGTCGATATCTCCTTGGAACCTGCAACTACGCCCTCATATTTGATGGTGCAAAGGGCTCAGGATTGATTGCAATCACAGATGCAGACTGGGCATCCAACCCTAACAATAGACTCTCTCAGATTGGCTGGTTTATTACTGTCTTTTTTGGCCAAGTTGGCCACGTGGGAAATCATGAGTCAAAACATGCTCTAACCTTCTCTCAGTCTTTGTGCCTCAACACCTCACCGGAATTCGACACCAATAGTACCATTTACCTCGGAAAAGCCTACGGATTGCGTCCCGTACTGACTTGAAGGGAAAAAAAGTGTTTCAGGAAACCTGAAATTTTACGGTGCCGGGATTTCCTTTCAACGTCAGTCTTTTGTCTTTTTCTGAGTTTTATGCTTGATTCTGCTTTCCAGGCATGTCCCGAGGACATCAGATCTCGACCGAGATCCAATGGGCTGTTATACGCCTATCAAAATTCCTTGATCCTGAATGAACTGCTATGGCCCTTGATCTGTCCATCCGATCGGTCAGGCGCATTGTTTCATACTTCAATGTCCAAGGAACGATACCAAATCCAGGGGAGAACATGGCTCCAAAGGAACGACAAGGAAATCGACATCTACACAATGTTGATGTTGAGGTATGACTATATCTTGTTTTGTTGTACTGTGATGCACAGCGTGCTGATCATGCTATTATAGTTCTTGCTAGGTACAATTACGAAGACACCCGACCTCTACTTGGATGAACTTCAAGAAATGCTTGCTCTGTCGTGTGGCCATATGGTCTCTCGTGCCATAATCTGGCACACACTTCGTAGAGCTGGCTTTACTATGAAGAAAGTAGGTATTTCCCTTCTTCTCGAGTCTTTGCTTTCTCATCTGTTCCAGATCACACGTGTTGCTGCAGAGCAGTCGGCTGAGAAACGCCTAGAGTACCTTACAAGGATTGGTCAGTATAATCCACAGCAACTCGTCTTTGTGGATGAGAGCTCTGTTGATCGTCGGACAACATATCGTGGCCGTGCCTGGTCTATTCGAGGAACCAAAGCACAACGCAAGGTGTTCTTTGTTCGTGGTCGACGGTATGTTACTCTTATGTATGTCATTGCTTTGTCTGATAGTTGCTGATTGCTATTCAGCTTTTCTGTTCTCCCTGCTCTCTCTTTCAGTGGTGGTATCATCCACTGTGAAATTGTCGAGGGATCATTTTGTACAGAGACATTTTCACGATTTATCAAAGGTTTACTTGATGAAATGCAACCTTATCCCGCCTCAAATTCAGTCATCATTATGGACAATTGCCAAATTCACAAGCATCCTGATATTCAGGAAATGATTGAATCCAGGTATATTCTATTGTTTTATTATTATTTACCACCGTTGAAAATATACAATTCATATATATCTAGAGGAATGCGATGTGAGTTCCTACCGCCCTACTCCCCCGATTTCAATCCAATTGAACTTGCATTTTCTGCAATGAAGTATCATCTTCACCGCAATGGTGCTTATACTCGCATGGCTATGACAGAGCTTAGAGAGGATGAAGTATATGCAACGCTCCTTAGGGCTCTCTATTCCATTACTCCTCATGATTCATTTGGATGGTTTAGGCATTGTGGCTACGTGTAGATACTTTGTTGTAGTGCTTATTGATATCATCCTGTTGTGCAATACAGCTTTATTTTGTATTGCAATGACAGCTATATACACTGTTGCAGTATGATCAAGCATGGCATGTGGCATTATGACACATAAATTAGCCGTGCACGAGGAGTCTAGTACAAAAGTTCTAAAGGACAATGTTCACTCCTTCAGGCTTGACTCAACCATGGCCTCAAGCTCAAAGAAGTGTAAGAAACCCTCTCAGGACAATACCAACGATGTGGCCCCCATTCAAGGTATACATGATCAGTAATTTTTCATCTAACAATTGATGATTTGAATTCTCTAGCTTCGAAAGCAAAACGACTTGGTGCATGCACCAAGTGTAAGGTTGCAAAGTCCCGCTGTGAACTTGGAAATGGGGCTAGTGCCTGTGCACGATGTGTCAAGATTGGACTCCCTGATGAGTGCATACGTCAAGAGAGCTCGACTCATCCTGTAATGACCACCAGCTGCCAACCTGTGGACCCTCTCACTCTCCCATCTGCTCCTCAAAAACGAGCCACTTCAGTAGTTCCTACTTCCCAGAAACCATCATCAGAGTCATCACGCAAACGCTCCAAGTCGGATGCCAAGATCACACAATCTGTCACACAGTCTCAGATAAGGCAGCAGCGTTCGCCTTCACGAGAACCTATGGTAGCAGTTACGCAGACCTCTGAACTGGATGGTCCTACATTGTACTCCATTCCTGAAAGTGACAATGACAACATGTCAAATCTTTACAGTCCCCCATTGGATGTATTCAACTTGTTTGTCGACCCTCAGGAAGGTGCAAAGGAATTTCTTAGTACACTTGGCAATAGTGTCATGCTCTCTGAGCCCGAAGATGGGAGTGAAGACTATGCTCAAGAACTTGATGCTGTTTCATCCACAACAAACAGTGATCATGGCTCTGAGTCTAATGGGACAGACGATGCATTTCTACAAAGTAGTCTGCCACCACCACCGTTGCCAGCAGCAAAGAAGAAAAGCAAGCCCAAATCAACTGGTGCTGTGCAACTTGAAAGTACCTACGATCCTCAAACTTGTTGTACATATTTTTGGCTGACTATTGTACTCTTTGCTAATGATTTCCAGCATTCGTCATCCCATGTGTTGTTCGTAAACCAAACGGCACAAACTCTCCGTTCAACATCAAGTCCAAGATTACTTACGACAAGCTTTGTGATTCGATAGCTGCGAAGCTCAATTGCTATGGTCCTGCCCTCAAACTTCAGTATCGCCTGGATCCAAATAATACGAAGCACGCAGCGACATCCATTCAATCAGAACAGGAACTGGCACTGTTCATAGCAAGAATGCGTCCAATGCTTGTACCACCATGTCTTGCAAATGGAAAGCCATCTACTCGTCCACTCAAGAATGTTCTCGTGTATTTTGAAGATGGTAGCTCCGATGATGAATCAGCTAATCCCCCCAATGCATGCAACTCAAAACCAGGTAATCGAACGGTAAGCCTATTTGTCCTAATCACAAACCTGTACTTGCATGTCCCTCTGCTTCTAGGCTTCAAAGGCTTCAACATCAGAATCCAAACAGTCATCATCATCAGGATCCAATGTGGTGGACGAAAGTGCGGCATGTCTCCAGGAAAGCATTGATCAACTTCAGAAAAAATATATGTGCAAAGTCCACACAAAGACGCCCGACTCACCTGTGTTCTGTTTCCCAGGTGCAAATGAGACTTGTTTGATATTGACGCATAGCCATATATCATTCTGGGCTTGTGAGATTGTATGTTGTATGATTATCTTCACAACAACATGTGTTTACTAAGTGTCTACTCTAGAGAAATGGCATTGGAACAGTTGACGACAAACCCCCAATGCTGTACCCTCATGCTATGAGGCCACGCACCCGAACGCAGCCAACTGCAACTGCCGGACCAGATCCTATGCCACCTACATTCAATCCCGCTGGGGGATATCCCTATCCACCAGTGCCTCCTCAAGTCATCGTCTTACCATCGCCATGGGGAGGCGGACTCCAAGGGCCAGGTTACATAGGGACTCAAAGAGGGAACGGATACATACATCCACCTGTTGCTCAGCCTGGCAATGCCAACATGCCAGCACCACACATGGCAGTTCAAGGTTCTTCATCTGGCAGGGTTGATTCTAGCCGCTCCACATCTCCTGCTTTCTCTACCACAACGACTTTTACTGATGCTCTATTATCAATCGACGACATACCATTCGCCAAAATACCCAGTATTGCTGCTTGGCTCAAGTCACTGGATGATCATGAGGACCGTGGCAAAGACAATATTGGCTTTACTCGGTTTGCCCCCATTTTTGAACAAGATGGATTCATCCGCCTCTTACAGTTGTCAGGGGATTTTATATCATGGAATGAGCTTCAAGAAATGCTTGGTATTCCCCGCGGCATGGCTCTCCTTCTTATGCAGTACGCAAAGCAAGATTTGTGAAAACTGGCATTGGAGGTGATCAGAGGCACTTCCACTTCATGATTATAGTATACGTTGTTACTTTCCACACCAATACATGTTGATTTCCTGTTGCACTGATCGACAAATGTCTCCCACTTGAAATTCCGGCGGTGGAAATTTATGGAATTTCAAAGTTCATATTTTCGTTTGTGGACCTCACGGATCGTATTCTACATGGTGGCCGGAGCACAACGCTCATTTTTTTTTTTGAATTCCGTGCAGTGGTTGGTGCGCAATGGTCGAGCAAAGTTTGCTTGTGGATTTGATGTGAAATTTCCCACGCGACCAACTTGGCTGAAAAAGACAGTAAACTAGCTAATTGCATATTCAGTTGGCAATTACAACAACAGAAATGTGTTGTTCATTCATCTACAGAAGCTGAATATGTTGCATTATCTGATTGTAGCAAACAAGTTGTATGGATCTGGCAATTACTGGAGGAAATGGGTTACAAACTCAAATCTACCCCTATCTGTGGAGATAATCAAGGCTCAATCTTCATGTCATGCAACCCCATTACAGAAACGCAGAATAAACATGTTGAGATTCCATGGCATGCAATATGCAACTGGATCAAAGATAGCATCATCAAAGTCTTCTACATTGAAGGAGCCAATAGTCCTACAGATATATTCACAAAGAACCTTGGGCGTATTAAGTTTGAACAATTCTGTAAAGAAACTGGACTAGAATTATTTTGATCTTCCTAGCCATCTTTTACACTATTATATATACTCTATACGCTTACATGCCTATAAAAACAGCTATTTAGCGAGGGGAGTGTTGAATGAGATGTCATATTGAGTTCCAACCCTTTTAGGTAGTATTAGATAATCATAGTGTATATAAGTTTGAACTCAGCATCTGAGTTCTAATAACATCTTGACCTTCTACAACTACGTTCAAGCTCCTCAACTCGTACCAACGGTGAGTACACTTTATGGCTATTCCTCTCCTCAGAAGAGTTGCCATACCCTCTTTCAACAAGATGATCAAGACCAATCGCTGGTCAACTGTATGGATATAGTCGCTCAGATTGCCATTCTTATCAGTGTTGTGTGTAGCGTCCTCCTTGGTATGGACAATCGTGGTAGCCGTTTTATCATGGGATCCATATCACTGCTCCTTTATTTGGCATTTCAGACTACTCAAGGGACACTGTGTCTCTTCCAAGAGAACATTTTGCAGCAGATTCCTTTGACCATAGAGGTTGTGCTATCCAAATTTGATCTTAGTTGAGAGGCCATCCTCTATACATTTTGCAGCTGTCATTGTACATATGCACCAAGTTACACCAAAGACTCCACCATCCCCAGATATCAGTTCTGTACGCATTGTCCAATTCCAGAGTAGGAATGTGGAGAGTCTTTTCTGGTCATAAACCTCAATGGCGAAAGTCAACCAAAGAAAGTGTTCATGTATCACAAGTTCAATAACTATCTTGCCAATCTTCTCTCCAGAGCTGATATTGAAGCAGTGATGGATATGTCATGTGACAAGCTTATGGAGTCTCTTTCATCCCCTTCACCTTGATTTGTCAAGGATCCATTCAATGCTCAATTCATATGCAAATTTCATGGACCAGACCCCATGAAACTCTTTGTTGATAGAGGCGACAAAGGTCATTATGCATTTGCGCTACATGTCGACTTCTTCGACCTGGAAGGGATGAATTTGAGAGGTGCAAACACATCATCGGGAATTATCTCGATGGCTTGTCTCAATTTGCTGCTTGACATCAAGTACAAGCTGGAAAATATGTACCTTGCTGGAATAATCCCAGGTCCGAAGTAGCTATCACTTGAAAATCTCAACCACTATATATGTCCCCTTATCGATGACATGGTGGCCTCTTGGGAACAAGACGTCCAGTTTTCTCAGACCATGAAATACCCTGAAGGACACACCACATGAAGTGCCATCGCTCTTGTCGTTTGTGATCTCCTGGTTGCTCACCATATCAGAGCGCTTGTTGGTATCAGTAGTCATTTCTTTTGCAGTGTGTGCAACTACTACCATAAGTCTCAGTATAGTAGAGTTGATTACGATAACTGGGGACTTCAGGAGAAAGAAGAGCTTTGGGAGTATGCAGAATGATGGAGAGATGCTGCAACTTCTGCTGAGCACGACAAACTCTTCAAGGAGCATGAGGTACACTAATCAGAACTCTGGCAGCTGCCGTACTTGGACCCATCATCTCACCTTATAATTGATTCCATACATTGCATCCTTGAAGGCCTTGTGCAACACTATGTGCGAAGCCTTCTCAGCCTAACTTCGGAGAAATCCTCCATAGTTCATGCCTCATTGCCAGCATTTCATTATGACTTTCAGAAGATCGACCTGGAGACTGTAGTCACACTATCCATGACCACAAAGGAGATTGTGCAAGTCTTGTCAATCCATACGCTCCTTGTTGTTCAAGGGCCCTGCTCCGAGGATGACACGCTTGTTGAGGTGTACATGCAAAAGCTTTTAGATTCATTGCTCCATAAAAATACTTGTGCTCTTCAGCTCATCTGTCAGAGTCTTGGCTGTGTCTCCATAAAAGTGACCCGGCTCTTTAAGAGTGATCATGTAAAAGCACTTGTACAATAGGTGAGTATGTTCTGGATTTCATTTATATATCGCCTAATCACCCACCTCAGCACCAACAAAAGCCTCTCTCCTATGCTAGTGAGGGTCATCGCACATTCAATATCAAGAAAACTTTGCAGCACATTTGTGAGGTTGTTCATGATACTATAACACTGTTCTGGTTAGGCTCTGTACCAAGTAACTTTGGCAACACCTCTGCTGGTATGATCAAAGTGGACGAGTAGCGATCACTGATTACTGTATACCTACCCATCACTCTTATCAGCCTGTGGGGAGCAGATTTTGACCTCAAAGTGGTTCTCGATCATACCATGGACCTTGTCTCAGCTGTCAACATTGCCTGTGCTCAGACTATGAGCACTGAATGAGCCTGCGCCTATCATCTCTATATTGCAAGCTATGTTGGCAACCTGAAACATATCCACCCCATATTTAATTTACAGCCCAATCATCATGCCTCATTCTACATCTATGACTATCTCATGCTTTTTGGACCTGTTCATTCTTGGTAGTCTTTCCCCTTTGAGCATTTAATTGGTATCCTCCAGCACATTCCCAACAATCACAAATCTGGTTGGTCACTTATGATTCATCCGAGACTTGACTAACATCCCTTCTTAATGAAAGGGGAATATGAGCTTACAATGCACTGGTCATATCTCAAAGGTGCAAGACTTTGTTCTTGGTTATCCCATTCCCAGTGTCCCCTAGTAGTTCAAGAATTCAAAGTTTTACTTGACCATGTATACAGTGACGCATGTGGAAGCTATGATAGCTTCATTGATCTGTTGAACAGCATGCTGCATGCAAAAGCAGTTGCATTGCCCAGTGATCTACAAGAGCTCATTGGTCGGCGCACTGTAGTGTTACGCACACACATCAGGCTCGCCAGTGTGGTTTACAGTCGATCATCTGCTCATACTAGAAATTCTCTCATCTTGTTCTACCTAGGAGGTAATTGATCACCATCGCCAGTTCTGGGGAGTATTAGATACATCTATGAGACAGAGGGATCATTTGTGTTTGCTGTCCAAAGACAGTGCACTTTACCTCCAATGCAGACTCATTTGCTGCATATTCTCATTTTCCAATGAAACTATATTTATCTGCACTATCGGGAAACCTAGAAAGAGTGAAAATCTAATTGGTCATGAGTCATTATATGTGGTGGGTAGTCTCAGACAATGTTATGGTAGTTCTCTTATTATGTTGGGTAAGAATTCAGGTGTCTGTATGTGATACTGCTGATTTCCTTTACTTAGGATTAGTTTATCATGTCTAGGTAGTTTGCAGTATAGTTCCGCGAAAGAGGTTGTTGTTGATTACTGCTGTCAGACTCCTATGCTTCCACCAACACCCAATTGCAGTTGTGTCGCCCTTCTCAAGGAAGAAATCCTCATGTTGCTAATGGTTTATCGATGACCTGCATAATAAAGTGTGACTGTTACATCTTTGGGCTTGTGGCATCTCATCTCCATCTCTGTCACTGATACGTGCTAAGCATAGCAATTCTTGTTGTGATATTGTAGAATTACAATAAATACAAACTTGACAAACAATGGGTGGGTCATCAACACTGTGGCATCAATAAGTCCACCTGTGGACAACCCAAGGCACTGAATGGGTCGATGTTATTATCATAATTTGAACCTCAAATATAATCATTGTCCTTTTTGTTCGTCCGTATTTCAAGTTTCGGCTGTCATGTCAACAGCAATAATATTTTAAGTTTTCTCTAGGAAGCAGTGTCAATCCTGAATTTAAAGTTAATACCCCACTATTGTCTGTGCTAATACTTATTGTTTCAACTGAGGTTCAAGAAAAGTAATAATGTTTGCCTACACTTGAAATTCTGTCTACCATATAAAACATTGTTTAAATTCTGAGTTTAAATGCTGCACAAATGTCAAAATATTTTTTAACTGCAATCTTCACATTTCACACAATGTCCAGATCTATCCTAAATATTGATATTTCCATTGTGTGAGCTATTACTGTACATGACTTTCACTAGTCCAATCATGGTCTAACACACCAATACAATGATTAGAGATCATTTTATACTCATATTGAACTATATAAGACTCCTAGAATTCATATAACCAAAATGTCTCCTATCCTATGGCTGGTTTTGATCTGACCTAGCAAACTGAAATGACTAGCCTGTATCTAGGTTAGGTATTGCAACAGTTTTGGAGGTTACTATATAACCAAGAAAGGACCTAGTGGTCCTTTGAGGTAGACTATAAGGATAGCAAGGCTAAAGCTAGCTCCTATTCCAGATGAGATAAGTACAATGGAAACCAGGGGAGTAATCCCACTTGGGGAGATTCCTTGTAAGTGAGCATGTAGAGTAAGGATATGCCAGTAAAAGTCACCAGCATAGGAGATGGAGGATTTGTACTATATGACAACTGGCATGAATACTTTAGAGAGATTGATGGTGTTTGGTATACTCTAGAGGAAGTAGCAGAAAGATGGAGATCTCAAGCTAGAGAGGATCAGCTGTTGCCTAAGATAGAAAAGTTATCAGCAATAGAAGAAGATATCACTGATATAGAATATTAAAATGAAGGTGAGTAACCAATGAGGTAATTCTCCATCAAGACAATGTACATATTTATTTGTACAAATTTCATGTCTTGTTTTAACTCATTTCAAATGACAGGAGTGATGAATTAGTAGTAAATGACATAAGTGTTATGAGTAGTACAGCTACGGATAATGGTAATGATCAATACTATACATCCACTGATAACAATAAGTGATCAGTAGAGCAGATAGCCATGATCAGTCAAATGATCAGTCCATATCATTAGTCATTAGTTAACTCACATGAGTAACTAAGGTGTCAGCAAATCTAGAACAGCAGTGCCTGTTCCTGACTGTACATTTACTACACAATGACATTATAATGATCATTTATCACAATTCCAATCAATCAGAGCTTTTATCTGATCTATCATTAGTTATATATAAATATGACATGTACTTTACACTTAATTTAAGCTCTTCTGTTACATCACTACACCTATAAAGGCTATTTAAGTGAACTGCTATCTTATCATCTATTCATTTGCTCTATTAGACTACATCTGAGTACTTTCTATCAAGTCTACAGCTAGTAAAGTGAGTCTCATCACTTTGCATCTTTCCCTACTCATTGTACTATACACCCAAGCAGAAGTTCTACACTTTCATTATCATATCTACTAATCACAAGTTGATGTAGAGCCAGCAGATCACTTTGTGATACCTTGTCCATATAATAAGATGCGTTTTACTACACACTGAAGCTTCCTCAAACTGTATTCATTTCTGCAATATTGGTGTAGTTATTATCCACAATAATTTTTAACTAAACTAAAACCATCCTCAAATATATATTTTGACCCACAGTGTTGTAAAATATATATATATACCTTTGACACTGACCACATTGAAGGGAATGTTGTGAAGGAGATACTCAAGCGTGGAGCTGATGTGTATTCCATGGCCACTCATTACTGTGTGGCCTGTAGCTTTCAGAGTGATGAAGAGCTCATCAAGGAATTTCTTCCTGGTGAGGGCCTGTGAGTTTTTCTGTGATGGTAGACGAAGAGATGGCCCTGCTGGGGGGTTTATGAACCTGTAAGTGATTGTAGAATAATGTTCTGACCCTGGAGAGCTGTTTTCGTGTAAGGTAGGTGGAAATTGGTAACAATGTTGTCTAAGTGGGCTTTTTGAACAGACACATCACATGGCTTGATATGAAGAGCTGGGTTGAATAAATGGAGATGCTTCATGGTGAGCTCCCCAGTATTTGTGATAGTATAGAAAGCATTGGTCAAGCAAGGAAATACTACTGTGTGCAAAGGATACGTGAGGTCAAGGTGTTGATGCATGATGATGATAGTCTCAATAGTGTAAGGTTCATGGGGGGATGCTTAGAGCTTGGGGGCACAAGTGTCAATG
The DNA here is from genome assembly GCA_038092415.1 of Xerocomus tenax. Taxonomy (NCBI): domain Eukaryota; kingdom Fungi; phylum Basidiomycota; class Agaricomycetes; order Boletales; family Boletaceae; genus Xerocomus; species Xerocomus tenax. The sequence continues at coordinate 14,589 of JBBPQJ010000051.1, forward strand.
TGGCTTTTAGGAGAGCTTTGGATTGAGTGTCATCTAGACTCCACTTCAGGCCATGAAGAGTGTGCCATGCACACACCCTGTAGAGGTAATTCACTATGGTGCTTCCAGAGTATGCAACAGCTAGGGTGGATACAAAAGCAGATAGGATAGCTAAGTTGGCAGGGGCTTGCTTGACCTCTGGTATACCTTTGCAGTCGCAGAATGTGTGGTATATGAGAAGGCCAGCTCTGTAGGTTTTCCTGGTGTTGTCTACCCATGTGTGGGAGATGATATCTTTCACAAGGACGATGTCATTTGTGGACAACAACCCACCTGAGGTGTGAAAAGGACTGGTGTTCAAAGGTTTCCATTGTAAGAGGCGGTCTTGGGCTCTACATGAAGGATAGAGTTCAGAGAGTATTAGTGCTGCCACAGAGTGAGACTTCACTACTTTAGGGTGCTTGGATAGGGTTATTGTGCTCGGTGAAATCACAGATTGCTCTGGTGTGGCTAACTGAGCCTTAGTTTGGACAATGCTATCAGCTGAGGTGGAGAAGGCTTGGAGTACCAGGAGGTGCACTGGGACAGTTAAAGAGGAAGGAGAGTAGGTCATCAGGTATGACTAGTGTGGGAAGGAGGAGGTACGATGGAAGTAGGATGTCTTGGAATAGACGGTTGGCTGGGTTAGATCTGCTGGGGATGTAGTATGTATACATATGGCAGCAAATGTCCTGTAGAATAGCATGTATTCATTTGAACACAATGTTGATGCTTTGGTTCCTGCTTTGATCATTTGCCCATGCATCAACCACTCCAATGTTATCTCCAAGTACCTGGAAATGAATGTTGGTGAGACTGCCTACAAGGATTGTCCAAATGAGCAGTTCAAAACTGACACTTTCTGCCTAGCCAATGTCTCGCCTGTTGCACTGTCAGCCAGGTTTGAAGCGCTAGTCTTGCCAACAGTCACCAATTGTGATGCTGATACTGAAGCTAGTGCTCACATCAGAGAAGGTATGAAAGTCAAGAATGGAATGTAGGCCAGGGTTAGGTAGGAGGGTGGAGGCACAGTGGATAGGAGGTCCTTCCACCATTTTATGTCCATTGGAGTGGCATGGGAAGGGGTTTGTGGCATGAAAGGGTTGTCCCTGAAAATGTTGAGCATCACCTTGATATTGATTAGGAATATATGGCCCGGTGGAGGGATTAGAGAAGCATGGAGCAGTTTGTCATGGAGCTGCTGTACCTCATGTTGCATGTGATACATTTGCTCTCCTACTCCACGATGACAGCCAGGTATTTGATGTGCTTGGTCTCTGTAAGGGTTACTGTGCATGCATCCAGATCCCAAGACATACTGATGAAGGTTGTATTTGATGAAAATAGAGTGTCCTTTGAAGACTCCAATGGGATGCCAAGGAAGTCGGTGACTTAGTTTACATCATCAACGTTGTAGTTGAATAGCTGGTCATGTAGTGACCTAGGAGAGGAATGGGTGAGGTCTTCGAGCGGGAAGGTAAGGTCCTCATCGAATTCTTTGATCACTCCATTAGATAATGTTGTACCTGATAAACATGTGCAGCCCTTTGATGACCACTTATGGTGATGGCCAGGTGTGCACAAATGTCATTAAAGCTTACTATATGCTCCTGTCTGATGTGAAAGAGTATGTGGTCATCAACTCATCTGGCAATAGGCTCTATGCCTACAAATCTTAGGATGTCTTCACCTGCTTCCCCAATCATACCATAGCCCCCACCTAAGGGGGTGAAACCAAAGTAAAAGGATAAGTCAATAGCAAATTCATTGTCAGATAGATGAACTACTAGGGAGGGCCATTAGGATGAGTGCGAAGGAATGGTTCAATAAGTTTTAGCTATATACGTCTCGGACTGCAGCTTCAGATCCTAGAGGAAGATGAGAGATCAAGAGGGAAACAATGTGAAATGTGCTATAATGTACAAGGAATAGGTTAGGGTTTACTCTATCATTGATAGACAAGTGGGTAGCAATGGGTTTATATGAGTATGAAAGTTTTTGCACAAGGCAAAATTTGCCAAGTCTGCCTGGCTTCAGAATGAGTGATAGGAGAGCAGTTTGAATGGGCTCAAGGACCTCCTCCATCATTGTCTTACTATATGGGCCTATGTACTGACTTTTGGTCTTTTCTTTATTCACTATGTCATGGAATATGTGCATGTGCTCCTCGACCAAGAGATTATTGGATAGGATAAAGGAGGAAGAGGGGTTAGGGAGCTTGACAGCAAAGCTGTATCATAAACCCTCAGGTATACAGTGGCTCAAAAAACTGTCCCAATGTTTGCATGTTTTGCATTAAATGGCTCCTAACCATGATAACCCCTAACCCAGACCTACATAACATATGGGTATATGAAATGAGGCA
>JBBPQJ010000052.1:0-16930 GCA_038092415.1 Xerocomus tenax
TCCGTGTCGATTTCGCTGCGGCGCATCGAAATTGTCTAACCGAGCGCGTGAGCGATAACGAAGTGAAGAAGTTAAATTGATGATACCGCGTAAATCCTTCTGGACCTCAATGCAATGATTCTTCGGAGATTCTCCATTGAAGGCTGCCAAGGAAGCCGGGCGGCCTAGAAGATAACATGAAACACTATTTCCATAATTTTCTCGAGAACTACCTCTGATGCAAGGATTGATGCAGCCTTGATAGCACAGATCTTGATAGCATCTGCCCGCTCAGGTTCCAAACATGCTACGAAAAGAGCGACTGATTCATTTTCCGGGAGGAACCGAAATACTGCGACGAGTGCCTCCGCATATGTTCCAATGTCAATTTCATCGAACGCATCCCAGAATGGCTTTTGTTTCACGCCAGCCAATATAGCCATCTACAGGTCTATTAGTATTGTGTTAGAGTTCCATGAGGTACAAATCCCACCTTGATTTCATGCGCAATATCCGTAGCGAGGTGTCTCAGTGGCAGCTCACCCTCCGGCGAGATTCTGAAACCTGCGCGACACATGTCAATAGCACAGACAAATGCTACATCCGACAGCTTTGAATGTGTGTTCACGTGACGAACAAGGTCTTCCACAAACCGGACATCCTGCTGTGTTGACTTGGTCAACAATGCATGAGTAGCAAGAGAAAAACTTACTTTGCGATGGGAGGAAGACTTATGGAGCTGCATGAAATTCACAGTGCGGGAATGGGTGTCAATTTGATAGTCGGTGGACAGACGGTCAGTCCATAAAGATGAAAGAATGGTCAGAGTGGGCCATAGGGCTCGCTCTCGACCGGGCTCGTTAGCGATGTAGAGGAGATCAAAGACCCGTTCGGGTGATCCTTCAAGTTTTCCCCGCGTACGAACGGCTTCATTGTACTCCTGTGGATAAAGTTCGACCCAATTCCACAAGGCCATGCGAAGGGGAATGGCAACCGCAGCCTGGGCCTGTTTTTTCATGTTTACGAGAAGAGACGACAGCTCATGAAGAACTTGAATAAGACGTGACCTATCCATGGCACTGTGAGTCATGAGCAGTAAATCGACGGTGTCTGGGTTGTCCTCGGTTGTATTGGCGAGATAGTGAATTTTCGAGCGAATGCGATGAAAAACTACCATCCAATTCGAAGCAGATAAGCAATATACTATACGACCAGCGAATTTGCTTATAAGGATGTTGAGGGCCATCGTTGATTTGACAAGTGCCATATGGGTGCGCTCGAAATGGAATGCGCGATTGGGCTGGCCCTGTCCATAAGTTGTGCGTGAGGATCGGAAGGATGTGGTAGAGGGTTTAAATCTGAGGATAGGTTTTGACGCTTGGGAGATATGTGGGGGCAGGGGAAGACTGTCATATGTATGGTCGGGTGTCGGGGTAGGTATATCAACGGACTCGAAATCGTGGAGAGAAGCATCAGGAGCGAGATTGGAGGAAGACATGAGTCTGCTCTCTGGAGCGGCGGTTTGTCGAAGATAAAGAACCATGACACTCAATACATAGCGTGCGCAGTTGTCGTCGAGTGGATCGATCTCTACACAAGGAAGAGGGGGCGTGGAGGATGAGAATTCGGAAGATGGTTTGCGGGGATTCCTAGAGTGCCATGTGGCGGATGAAGGGATAGAAACATTGCTGTTCGCGATAGTCTGCCCGGAGATAGAGTTTGGTTTGCTGGCACGCGAGGCGGAGCGGTAGTCCTCCTGTCGAGGGATCCATCTGGAAGACATGGACACTGACAAGATCTTTAGAATGAATAACTGAGATTGGAGTGCCTCTATGGTCATCGCTCCAGTGGTGTCGATTTGCTATTGGGCAGGGGAGGTGAGGAAGCAGAATGGGTGGAAGTGGAGAACGAACCTTTGCGAGTCGTTCGAGAAGCTCACTGAGGGACCAGGCGATGATATCGAGGGAGTCGCATGCAAGCTCGACAAGGGCATCGACGGCCCCTTGGGTTGCAGGATCACCCTCGACGACGTCCAGGGCATGACCGGAGTTGACGGGGAGCTGAATGAGCGGATGACTACGGGGGAAGGAGAAACGCGTGAAGAATAACACGCACCTTGTTCTTTATCCTGTTAATGAGTGCCTGCACGTTTTTCTGTTGAGGAGTTGCCGAAGCTGCAGAGTAGGCGACGGAGGGGGGTTGTGTGAGTCCGTTTCCGAGACCATGGTGAGAATCGTTGCTCCTATGGGCCCTCGATGAGTTCTGTAATGAGATTGGATGGCCAGCTGATGCGGACGGTCTGCGGATTGGCATGGCTGGAAAGCCCACCGTCGGAGGAGACTGTCACGCGCTCGTCCGTGCGAGAAAGGGAAACAATGCTTATGTAATGAACATGATTGCAATTTGGTTGTACTAGTCTACGAGAGGTCAATATCGACCACGATGGTGAGATGCGGCTGTCTGAGTAGATGAGTCGGTCAATATTGCGAGGGTTATATTGGCGTGCGGCGTCGAGTACAGCACCGTACGATGAATTGCAGGGTGATCACACAGCCACGGTGGGACCGATATGGACCCACAAAAGGCAAGGGACGAGCGGAGCCGTCTCTGGATATGCGTCGATCCCAGTCCGGATGGTGGTGCTCCATTGTTCTCCATTCCGGGCGAATAGCGGTGCGTGTCCTGGCTATTGTGCGCTGAATTAAGGCAGCTCCGTGAATGACCCCCCTAAGGTAACATCGGGCTGAGCTGTTGTACCCAGTGCCCTATTCTACCACTACCACTGTGTCAGTAAGTCGTGAAGACGTGCTCAGCTTGACAGACAGCCTGACTGTTGTTTCCCAACTCCGACAAGAGACTCTCCGCGAGGTTGTCTCCAATCGATTTATTTTTTTTTCTCGTTTCAGGCCTCCTCTTCTCTCACTTGCCCCCTCTTATCTTAGCCCACCGCTTAAATCTCGTTCGCATCGCATCGCATTGCTGTCGCCATTTCTTTGTTTTTCTTCTTCTTCTGACTCGCTTTCGTGCACTAGTTACTCGTTTATTTTTCTTCAGGCCCTCGAGATTCCCGGTCATGTCCCCCCTTGGTGCCAATGAGCCTTCTCATCCCCCCGGTATCTCAAATCCTCGTTCTCCTACAGAGCTCGATCAACGCACCCTTTCCCACTATCACTCAGCCACACCTGTAGATCGATCCTTCTCCCGTACCCTCGCTGGCCATCCAATCTCGGCCACCTCGGCAAGTCCCCGATACGGAATACATATGCAGGACAAGGAATACAACTCCCCCCAAACCCAACCGTCTAGTTGGTTCACTTTATCTAACAGACACACGCCCTCTTTTTCTTCTTCCAACCATCACCACTCCCCTCCCGTGCTTACTCCCCCCGCCATCCTCTCCTCTACCCCGACCTACCACGGCGCCCCATCAGACACAGATCACCGCGAACATTCTCTTCCACCACCTATTTACTCCTCTCGTGACCATCAGTCCGCCCTTTCAGGCACTCCTACCCCGCCGACCAATCCCAACTCCCCCCTCCTTCTTTCTACCCTCTGGTGGTCTGATCTCGAACCCTGGATGGACGAAGAATACGCAAAACAAGTTTGCGGCCTGATGGGTTGGGACCCTGTCAGCATCAAGGTACCCAACGCTTCCTCAGACACTTCTGGTCAACCAGCCAACAACCCGGGCTACTGCTTCTTGACATTCCCATCCCCTTCCGTCGCGGCATCGGTCCTCACCCAAGTCAACGGCAACCCAACCCCCGTCACAATGCCCAACTCGAGCAAACCTTTTGTCCTTAATTGGGCGTCCTCCATCCCTAGTCCCATCACATCTGCCCTTCCTGCTCCAGGGGTGGCCGTGTCTCCTGCACATCAACAGTATCCCAAGGAATACAGTATTTTCGTCGGAGACCTGGCACCCGAAACCTCCAATTCCGACCTAGTGGCCGTGTTTCGAAACCCAGTCCTTGGTTTACGGAACGATCGTGAACCCAAGTTCATTCGCCCCTTTCTCAGCTGTAAAAGTGCCAAGATTATGCTAGATCCTGTCACCGGTGTGTCTAGGGGATATGGTTTTGTCAGGTGGGCCGCAATCTTGCCTCATACCTACCTAATGCTCAGTTATCTACTATAGATTCACCGACGAGGCGGACCAGCAGAGGGCTCTCATTGAGATGCATGGCTTGTATTGCCTTTCTCGTCCAAGTATGTCACTTCCCCTCGAAGCTCGATCTTGTTATCTGACCTTGTTGTACTATAGTGCGGATCTCCCCTGCAACGGCAAAGTTCAAACCACACCAGGTCTCTCTGGATATTCCGTTGGTCCAGCTCCCTGTTGATGCCCGCGCAGGTGATCCAAGAGGTAGTAACTTGACAGTGTCGATACCATTGCCAAACAGTAACCAAGTAAGAAGTGTCTCTTCCCCGATAGCCTCCTCTGCAAGTGGAGGATCCACTTCCTCAACGACCCCAGTCGGGGCTTCCGGATCTGGATCATCACTCACTTCAAGTGGCTCGGGTTCTGTTCCCTCGCTTGGTTCTGCGTCGAGTACTAGCGTTTCATCCACTGCCCTTACGCCTGCATCTTCGGACGACATGGTCAATCTCGCCCCAAATCTACTAGCGCAAGTTGCGCAGCAATATGGTTCCGCAACCAAGGGAAACAATGCCGCCGGTATTTCATCGCTTGCCTCGGGTGTTGCGCAAGACTCTCATGAGGCTGCGTTGCCGCGCTACATGATCTCAGAAGAATCGTGGAAGCACCATGCTCAAGCGCGTGCAATCCTTGGAAACCTGATTGGACCTAATGGCGAGCAGCTCACTTCCACTGATCCGTATAACACGACCGTATTTGTTGGAGGCCTATCGCCTTTGATCTCTGAGGAGACACTGCGAACATTCTTTGCACCGTTTGGCGATATCCACTATGTGGGTGTTCCACTCCTATCTCCCTTCCTTTCGCTCACATGGCATGTGCACAGGTCAAAGTCCCTGTCGGCAAGCACTGTGGCTTTGTGCAGTTTGTTCGCAAGGCGGACGCAGAGAGAGCCATTGAGAAGATGCAAGGCTTCCCAATTGGTGGAAGCAGGATTCGTTTGAGTTGGGGGAGGAGTCAATGTACGCATCCACTTTTACGTGTCATCATTGTCATCATTGTCACCAATTACTTTTTCAGACAAAGCAGCTCAGGCAGCAGCTCAGGCAGCACAGGCGGCCGCCTTTCAGGCCCAATTACAGGCCCAGTTGCAAGCTCAGCTAGCTCCTGCCCAGGTATCCCTATCACCCGAACAGGCTCTTCAGCTCCTACAAAAACTCAGTGTCAATGGGATAAATGTAGTAGGCAATCCAGACACGCGTATGGCGGCCGAGTCCGGCCTTGGAGGGAGCGCATCACCTGACGAAAAGTTTCGAACATCATTGACGAACCAAATTCGCGGCGATGCCCACCCGTTATATGACACTTATGCAGCCTCCTTTCCAGCGCGTTCGCCACTGGGTTTGGAGGCGACGAATCAGCACCATCACATCAGGTCGCAGTTTCATTCCTCTTTCTCGCCTTTTTCGCCCGACCCCAATGCCTACACGCTCAATGATCGCAAAAGGGGCTCAGTTGACTTGGTAGCTGCAGACCCCTCGACACAAAACTCCTTCCCTGCCAAGTTCGACGCGGGTATGCTAGATGGAGCCACTTTTACTGATCGTCCCAACGGTCCACTCAGGACTTCCAACGGCGCTCATCAATACGGCGTGTATTTTGACGGCTCGATACGGCCGGTCGAATCTAGCCGCTCTACTTCCCGTCAAGAACCGGTCTCTCGACCAACCTCCGGCCAGACCTCTCCTCAGGGACGCTCTAGCCGCCATGATGCTCACGAGGAACAGGACCTTATTCATGATCTTAACGGTACGCTAGCGAGTCTTGACTTGGACTCTAGGAGCCCTTGGAGACCTACGGGCAAGCCCGCTGAGCGCAACAATTAACACTATTTCATCTTGTCATCTAATGCTTCTCGCTGTGTCCCATCTTGACTTCGTTTTATTGTTACCTTTCTGTCCCCTTTGAGAGTGCCAACTTCATTCTTCGAGCGTACTCTACCCAGCTTCCTGGTGGGACCCACAAACTAATCATTAACAAATCGGATTATCTATTGGGCTTTGCTCTTGTTACCCAGATCGCTCTCGACATGCGCACTCGTTTACAACGTTTTGTCTTGTCTCTGTCGTCAGCTTATTTCGTTTGTTCTTGTTTTGTGTTCCTGCAGCACTGCTCAAGCGCTCATTCCTCGGGCGAAGCGCACGGAATCAAGTGACTTGATATTTGTTGACCAAATGTATCCCATAAATATTCTAGGTACTAGTATTATCCATGTCAACCTTGTCTTTGATCATGTCACTGAAGTCGTGATGAACCCGAAACTTTTTAATCGGTATGTATACTAACATAGGCTGTAAGCATAGTACGCCAAAAATACAACCCGGAAGGGTGAGGAAGCACAAGCCAGTCACCAGAAAAGGGAACGGAAACACGAGGGGGATCAGGAAATATGACCATGCAGTCGCACAGTTTACACGTTGGAAATGCTATTCAAGACACCAGCACGACCGGCTGCACCGAGACCATCACCTGTCTCATCCCCAAGGATGACGCCCGATCCAGAAGCGCCTTGGTTACCACTCGTCAACTGGCCAATGACATCACTCTGAAGCTGCATCGGCACAAAAACGACTTTGCTATTCGCAGACCGAGCCATTTGCTGCAACGCCTCGAGCTGACGGATCTGCATAGCTGCAGGAGAAGCCAAGATATCGGCAGCCTGACGCATAAGTCTGGCGGAATCAACTTCAGCACGCGCAGCAATGACTTTGGATTCTCCAATCCGCTTCTGCTGAGCGGCAGATGACAGCGAGGCAGAGACCTCGGCGCTGAAGATGATGTCTTTGATGAGGATACCCTCGATGGCGACACCCCACTTGTCGGCAACATCACCAACAATTTCTGCAATCTCAAAAGCAATTGCTTCGCGCTCAGTGACGACACTCTGAACAGCGCGAGCACCAACAACGTGACGCAAAGTTGTCTGCGCACGCTCGATGAGTGCTTGACGGAGGTCAGTGATACCAAAAGCAGCACGATACGGGTTCGTGATCTGGAAATATATCACGGAATCACTGTGAACGGAATTAACATAGAACAAATGAAAGAGACATGAACGACAGGAGACCCACATTTCCACGTTGACATTATCGCGCGTGATGACAGTTTGCCTGCCGATAGGACTGATTTGTATTTTGACATCCACGATTCGCAAGGATTCCGTACAAACGTTGACCTGGACAAGACCGGGATCCACAGACTTGTAAAATTGGCCAAAGCGTGAGACCAAACCGACCGAGCCTGAAGCGATATATGAGACAAAAGAGGGACAATAAATGATATGCACCTTACCCTGCTGGACGTTACGAAAAGGGTTTGGGCACGGGCAGCAAGGGATAGCACCAATGAGTCCAACCGCAGAGCCAAGGCATTGGATGCATGAGCCATAAACACCGTGGGTCACCTATGTGGCCCGTGAAGGATGAGCACGGGATGGAACGAAATTCAGAATGTGAGCGCACCTCACCGGTACCCAGGTCCTGAGCATACGATGGCTTTGGTGACATGATATTAGTAAGTCCAGCATTACGAGTATAATTACGATTCCCACCTGCATTTCGCTGCGTTTGAGGGGCTGGACATGGAGCATGTGAGCCTTTCCATCTACAACATGACGCTTTGAAGCGGAATATTCCTCAGTAACTGCAGATGTTGAGCCGTTCGTTCCATGAAATGAAAGGAGGGGTTCGTACCAGGGGGAGCGTCGTGGTCGACGACATTCCCGTGGGAGGAACTCGGAGAAGGAATACGGTTCTTGCGGTCAAAGTTGTCCAGTCCGTTGGTGTTCGACATTTTGCTGCGTGATAAGGCCTGATGGGCCACCAACTTATAGTGACTGTGGGGTAGATGATCGTTCACAGCAACCGATGACGACGGTGGGAGAATTACAGCTAACCAGGCGCAGCCCGCAGCAGCGCAAGGTTTTATATTGCGGCCGACTTGTTCCTAGATTCTGCACAGGTCTCTACACGGTTTTCGATCAGAAAGACATACATTCCTTGAGGCACAGCCTACCTTTTCTCTGGATGGTGCTAAGTCTGATACAGCCTTGTAACACGGTGTCAATGACTCAGACCTTGTCTATGATTACGCCATTTAGACTCCACCTGAACGACATGACACCAAGTACGCAAAAGTATTGGCTGATGAAGGCAGAACCAGATTCGCGCATCGTGAAAGGCAAAGACGTCAAGGTATGCTCTCACACATAGCTATGCATGCCCCGCTGACCTTCTCTGTCGTCACAGTTTAGCATTGATGACTTTGAGTCAGTGGAATCCACTCCCTGGGAGGGCGTTCGTAACTATGAAGCAAGAAATCTCATGAAAGAAATGGCTGTCGGAGACAAGGTCAGCCCTACGCAATCCATAGTTCTTTTTTACAATCTAGCATAGATTCTATTCTACCACTCCAACTGCAAGAACCCAGGCAAGTAAACCATTGTTGGGGAAAGACCGAAATGTTTCATTTGACAAGTCAGGTATCGCTGGTTTTGCTGAGGTGTGCCGCGCACCGAAATATCATAGTTCCATAGTCAAAGGGTTTTTTCTCTAGGTCTCCAGAGAAGCTTACCCGGATTGTGCGCCCCATCGCAAATTCTAGAACACCGCTGCCACTTACTGATACGATTCCAACAGATACCGCCTGGGATAGGTACGTACGGTTTTCCGTTCCGTTCCTCACGCGAAGTAACCATACCAGCCAGCACACACCCATATTTTGATGAGGTGAGGGATTTTTGCGATCAGTAGAAAGGTCCCCACTCTCGCTCAATGCATCCCTGTACCGCCAGAAATCAGACAAGAACAACCCTAGGTGGTTTATGGTGGACGCTAAGTTTATAGCGCGGACACGCCATTTCGTCCCGCTATCGCTCCTTCGTCATCTTGCTAACCTCGTTCCCATCGAACTTCCCGAAGCACTTGGTTATGTGGGGGATGGTGGGATTAACGCAATCAAAGGTATTGTGCCCTAGTTGCTGCTCCATTTTACCACCAGCAGGTTACTGAAACCGGTATCTCAAAGCCATGCCTCTGATCACTCGCGGCCGCCTCAGTGTGCAGAGGGTGCCTGTAGAGTGTTGGGATATCATCCATACAATGGCTGATAAAGGTGGCTGGGACCATATGTCGTTTGAGCGGAAGAAACCAACCAAAGACCGCCATCCAGTTGATGAAACACGCCCAAGTACTAGTCGTGGGAAGAAACGAAAGGCATCAACCTGTACCCTCCAAGAAGATGAGGAACAAACCTCCGCGCCGCGCCGTAGATCCTTGCGAAGCAAAAGGTAGCAGGACAACACGTATGTAGTGACTAGTCTTTGTAGTAGTAGCCTAATGGTTGTCAAAACACATTGCTGCTAGCACTGCATTTGGACACCAAACTTGCTATTTTCCCACCTCTCTCTCCAAGAGCCAGGCTGCGCTAGCTGGACGCAGCGTGTGTAGCAATCCCTCATCGATAAATCTTCTTAACACATACCACCCGCAGATGTCTTTCCTGGCTTGCATCGTGAAGCCTCTGGCCTACGTCTCTCTCCCAGTCCTTTTATTCCGTTCTATCGCCAACACATCCCCTACTGGTCGTTATTATTGGCGAGTCAGTGTCTTCTTGGGCAGTCTCGCAGTCGTGTCAGTATGGGGAATTGTCGTGGCAGTCGGTATGACCTTCATCGGTCGCCGGCACGACGTCAATTATCTTGTTGCACGCACTTTCTATAACTTGGTTAGCCATGCACTCGAATTGAAGGTGGAGGTGGAGGGCGAGGAATATCTTCAAACAAGACCTGCAGTCATGGTGGGAAACCACCAGAGCATGCTTGATATCTTATACCTGGCGAGGTCAGCGCCCCGTGTTCTCTTCTGTCGTCGTCTCTTCTCAATTGCGTACTGGCCTGCCTTTGTTGGCTGACGTACATATAGGATGTTCCCCCCAAAGGCGTCTATCATGGCTAAGCGAGAGCTCCAGTGGACACCTCTCGGTCCCTGGATGTATATGTCTGGGGCGATTTTCATTGATCGGGGGAACAGCACCAACGCACACAAATCTTTGGAGGCCGCGGGCGAGGAAATGAAGCGGGAAGGTATTTCCTTGATGATGTACCCGGAAGGAACACGGCATAATGAAGAAGTGCCTACCCTATTGCCATTTAAAAAGGGCGCATTTCATCTTGCCGTCCAGGCTGGCCTGCCAGTCACACCTGTCGTTTGTGAGAACTACTGGAGGTTGTACCACAAGGGTGTATTCGGGACAGGAGTTATCAAGGTTCGAGGTCAGTCAACATTAGTCACTCCATCGCCCTTGGTCATTCAAAAATCTCATCATTAATCCAAATGGGTGCAGTTCTCCCACCAACCCATACAGCTGGCTTGACGGTTGCCGATGTTGCCGAACTTGCAACACGCACTCGCGAACAAATGCTTGCGACTCTACGCGATATCTCTGTCGAAGTGGAAAGCGAAGCAGATGAATTGCCAGAGGAACACGATTCAACGCCAGAGCCGCCATCAGTTGGAATGGCTTTGAGCCCAGCTGTAACGGACAATGTCAATATTCCTAGCATTCCAGCAACACCCAGCGAAGAGACGCCAAGTGAAATCAGTGAAATCAGTGAACCATCCAGATCCGTGCAAAGCCTGCGGCCAGATGGAAGTGTTAGCGAGTATGGGGAGACGGATGACGAGGGGATGGTTCATGTCAGGAGACCGATTCAGTGACGTCCTTGGTGACATTTCGCTTGGACCTTCTTATAATGAGAACTGATACCTTTGTGTAGTCGCTGGTATAGCGACGTAACATGCGTACATACGTTAGATGGTACTGGCAATACCAGGCAATCCTCGACTTTGATGTATATTTGTTGAGTGCTGTAGTCGACTTTGGATCCTCCTTTATAATGATTGATCTCTGACACATTTTTTCTATCTCCCAACGAATTTCTGGAACAGTGGTTTCTGCTCATTGAATCCAATCTCAAGAGGCAATGTCCCAATATTCTATCACCTTTGATAATTCTGCTACGTGTCTCGTCGCTTTGTGGGGATTTTCATACTCACCATCACTCATACACACGCTGCTGAAAGACCTTGTGCGATAACTGCGCTGGTGAGTCTCTTGCTCTCGTACTGCAAACTAACTAGAGGTCACTCATGTGGGCTCACAGAGCCAGATACAAGTGGAGATCCTGCGGTGTCGATTCATTTCTCTGCACCATGTGACATGACGTGTTTCAAATCTGCCTTGCACAGGAACTAGGATCAGACTAGATAACCCGTCATCTTGTGACATCTGAAGAGTGTGTCAATTGGTGAAAATTGTACAAGTATTCCATCACTGGGGTTGCCATTCAAGTACGTACGTGTATCCTGGTTGGCCATGTTGCCAAGGGGTGGATATTTTCTGGGGGTAATAATCAGGTACGCGTTTTATTATCCATCATTGAAATATTGACCGATCATGGGGTAAGTAGTTGCCGAGGACTCGTGATCTCTACGTACAATATTTCGCGCGGTATGCGGCTTGCATGTACCACGGGGTCTACTTTAATTAGATCATGATGGTTGCAGTTATACCGCATTGATTTCTCTCCATTCTCTAATCTAACGAGGTCAGATAGGAAATGTCTGAACGCCGTTCCTTACCCGAAGGCTGACTTTTGCGCCCATACCAAACGGGTTCTCAGCCGAAAGCGACCCCATGCATTCTCCGCGGTATGACATATGCAATGGTAGAAATGTCGGAGTTATTGCGAGTACACGTGACAACAAGCCGATATGCCGAGCAGCCCTTGATCAGGAGCATCAGCACGGCCCGACAAATGGTGTAAACAAGACACAGCACGTGTTCAATCTCCGATCTATCATATCTTCATCTCTTGACAAATTATGTTTAAAGCCCCATATATAGTAATCTTCTTTCCGTTGCATCCGCTGGACAACAGAAATGGAGTCCCGTCCAGATGTTGGTTATAAAAAGTGTGGTTTTGGATATGATCCGTTTCGGGTTTCTGCACATCCAATCGCGCGTTTTGTCTAGACAAATGGTTCAGCGCATCCACCTGGCGCTGCCTCTTTGAGTTGTGTATGTGCTTCGCTCGTACGTATGGGTCCCTTTGTTTACGAGAACTCGGAGCATTTTCCAATTTCTGGGCGTGTCCTTGTCTGACACGATTCTTGCGGAGGTAGGAACTCGGGAATTTCAGTTTTGTTTTACATATATTTGCGATTTCGGTAATTCCTTTCCCCAACATTCTCAGCCACTGTCTGCACAGATACATAAGCTCCTCCCGATTCCATTCCCATCCTCTTTATTCCTCTCTGCAATTCTGCGTCTCCGAGATCCCATCACATCCCAATTGCTACTACATACGTGATCAATGACGCCTGCAATCTTACCTGGTATGTCTTTGTCTTTGGTCATTACTTGTTGCTAACACCGTGGCTTAGAATGTTGGGGTCATCGCGGTGTACGTAGTCCAAAGTCGAAGTTGCAATAGCTGTCAACTTGTTTCCCACAGGCCTCTGCGTCATACCCCGAGAACACTCTCGCTAGCTTCGAAGCTGCCATACAAGATGGAGCTGAGGGCATTGAGAGCGGTATTTAATCGCCCTCCTTGGTGGTCTTACCGTAACCTATATCTCAGACGTCCACGTCTCGGCGGACGATGTGGTCGTAATGTTTCATGATCCCGGTGAGTGGCACCCAATGATTTTCCTTACCCTTTTCGGTAACAAACGTGCACGAAATAAAGCTCTTGACAGGACAACGGGTTCACAAGGTACTTTTTGCCACATCGAGGCACGTTCGACGAGTGACCAATGGGGTTTAGGTTTGATCCGAGAGCAAAAGTGGTACGGCGAAAACGGTATGCAACACGTTCGCACCAAAAAGGAACCCAAACAGTCTATACCCACCTTTGCCGAGACCATTGCACTGCTGATGAAAGTAAGCATACTGCGCTTTACGGCATCGGCATGCTCATATTCCTCCAGCCTGAAAACTACCATGTGAGGTTCAACGTTGATGTCAAAGTGCAGAACGATCCAGATCGTCTCTTTCGACTAATGCACGCTACTATTTCCGAGCAACCAGAGTGGGAAACAAAGCTTGCGCCACGCATCCTGCTTGGACTTTGGCATCCGCGTTTTGTGGCATACGCAAAAGCGAGGCTGCCTTATTGTCGCAGGTCACACATCGGCGTTAGTACCACTTTGGCACGCAAGTACTTCTGGGATGATGTGGAAGTGTTTTCGATTGCGTTCTCCACGTTGGCTGGAAGTGACGGCTTGAAGTAAGTGTGAATTTCAACTTGGTGTAACCCAACCCGGTTGATCTCGTGATTTACTGTCCAGTTTCCGCCAAGAGTGCAGAGCCGCCGGAAAGAAGCTCATGGTATGGACGGTGAATAATCCAGAGCATATGATGGAAGTCAGTGGCCACGTTTCGCATTTTGGTCTATTAGCATTGACTATCTTGATAAAGTGTGTACGTTGGGGAGTCGACGTTATCCTGACTGACGTGACGAAGAAATGGTTGGGCCTACGGGAAGCTCTGACAGGTTTGACCTACGACGCTGTCCTTTATGCTGTGGCGTTGACGAGTCAACTTTAGCCGACTACGATACTACCCTCGCTCAACATGGCCGTTGGTTTCTTTGGACGACATGGAAATTCTATCTCCCGGGTGCCATGGTTCACTGGAACAATAGCAAATATGCTTTGGAGAAGATTGCTGGCCCGTTTGACCAGTTTTCGCTGCCGGAGCCGATTACGCTCCATGGCCTACCTCTCTAAGCTTAGAAGGAAGCTAACACCATTAGATGCTTGGCTTATGTCGTTGAAGGATGTGACCTGGACGCGTTTGTTATATCATTGACCTTCGTGGTTTGAGGCCTTGAGGTGTCGTTTCGTGTACCAACAGTATATCCTCCGTCGTACTCGGTAGAGAATACGAGTCATGCTTAGTAATCACACTGCTGCTCTCCGCCCCTCACTGGGTCTGTGCATGTGGTCTATTGCATTTCTCTCCTCTCAACCTTGACCAAACCTATTGCTGTCGGTTGGCCCTCAAGTAGTCCTGACTGGACTCAACGCAATTTTGGCTTCTCTCTCTGGGGGTCGTATAATGTTGCATTCTGTCAATTACAATCCCAGTAACGACCTCATACATCGGAAAACACAGCGCAAACGATTTTCTGTATCAAAGTTGTCCTCAGAAACCATTCAGAGTCTCCCAGAGTATTCATCACCACCTCCTGGGTGGAGCACTCACGGCCCACTTCCATTCTCCGATTCCGACCGTCCTCCCGATTACCCAGAAACCGCAGACGAGGCAGACGCTGATACGGAGGGCGACCACGAAGGGCATGTCACTCATGTACATTACCACCCAGATCTCCCACTCCCTCGACGCTCGCCCACATACATTCGCAGACGCAAGCGGGACCATGTGGCAGCCTCCGATCCTTTCCTCGACACGTTACTCGAGCGCAGCGTACATGCTCTCGAGATGTCCAACGCCTTGCTACGCACCACCATGTCTGCACAGTCCAGTCTTTCTGCACTCCTTTCCTCCGAAAATGAATCGGATCATTTTCTGGAGGTGCGTGCCCGGAACCTGTCCACCCGGATTAGGGCGAGCAGTGGAGTGCACGAAACGTGGATGGACCACTTGGAAGAAATATCAGAAGGGGTTGATAGGCTATTTGGGGAGGAAGGCGGAAGTCGTCTGGATGAGGGGGCTGTGAGTCGAAGTTTACCCACAAAAACCATGCCAGATCTACGGCATCGAAGAAAACCGTCGATTTTGGAGTTGGATGGGGGCTCTAAATCTCATCTCCGGTACTCCCATCCTACTCGCGACGCGCTGGTTGCACCTGCCCCAAGAGCGCTTACACACTATGTTGAATCTACCGCGGATCCATCTTTGATAACGCTGCCTTCTACATTGGGGTTGCGGGCATCTGGTTCTTCTCACTCTGTTCAATCTGGGGAATTCTTATGCTATGAGATGACGCAACCTGCATTTACCGCCAAAAGCTTGCCTAGGACCAAGGTAGAGAGTGATACACCCGCTTACCATCTCTTGTCGAATCTTGTCAAGCGGTCAGGATCTCTAACACCACCTCGGTTGTTACGCTCTCGCGACAGGTGTGCATCTGCTAGTCCGACGGGAACGGGACGACGCGCGAAGTCTTCGTTTTCGCCTTCCTCTACGCGATCTCTATACGCGTCTCGGGATCGCAGTCAATCGGGATCACATGTGCAAACATCGAGATATTGCCCAGAAACGTCCTGCACACCATCTATTCCGCCAGCGCCACCGTACACGATGCCCACCGATGAAGAGCTCTCGACATCATCGTCAGAATCGTCCGATCGGCCAACTGGCTATCGAACTGTCCAATCGTTGCGCAAAATTCTCAATGACGATTCCTCTTCGACCTCTGATAATACTTTTCAACGTAAAGCTCTGAAGCTCCATCGTACCCCCTTTTTCCTTCCTGTCACACCGCCTCCAGCTCCGACTCAAGGCACTTCGACTGCTACAGCATCTATATCACGACTTTACACTAAGGGACGTCATTCGATGTCCACTCGCCCTCCGTCGCCCCCTACACACTCCTCGCTGAGGGTGCACTCGGTACCTCCAACACCTTCCCCGTCCCCTAGCACGATGAGCCTGTCTGAAGTATTTGGAAACGGGGTAGCAAGAGTGATGGGCAGCGGACCCTCATCAAGGGCCCCAACACCGAAGCGTATCAGTTTTGCAGAGCTTCCGGAATCTTACTCGGGCTCGCAGGCTGGCACGTCAAAACTGAGAGAGCGGAAAGGCAGAAAGAAGAGCAAGCATGGAAAAGGAAACGACAGAGAAGAAGCGGGTGGTTGGTTGGGGGCTTTTTTACGTGGGGGGCTATCCTCGGGGCTGATTAGTGTGGGCAGTCGAGATGAGAGGATGGAGAGGGGGTGGGGGAACAGACCTGGATATGGGGTATTGGATGACTGGGCTGTATAGGATCTTTTCGTTGACAGATTTGCTAGGACATGATGTAACCTATGTGCTTATGGAGGTGTATATGGCATTTTATGTTGTGACAAACGGAAATACTGCGAGCGAGTCGTTGAGCTAAACTCAGAAAAACTGGGACACGCGCATTGAAGTAAGCATAGGGCATAGTTAACATACTGCATAGAGCGCGCTCGTACGATACATAATGGATAAAGGCATAATATCGGCAGACCTCTTTCGTTTCCAATCTTCAAAGAGCCCTCGATCATTGGTTTGAATCGCTACAAGTAAGCAAGCCCAGCAGCAACCATGAGGCCGCCCACAACACCAGCAACCATCACCTGAAGAAAACCCATCCCCCTAGCTGGCGGTTCTTCGAGGAAGAATGTACCAGGCATACCCCCTTGCTGAGAATCGATTGCGTACTGCAAGTCTTCGATACGATCACTGACGACAACCCAGACTGTGCTGTGCGCATTATCTGATGACACTCGCGTGCCGCGATAAGCAAGCGGAGCGTTGATGACGGCAACGTGCTTTCCCTCACGCAGAGCAGTTCGCCTAACGTCGTCAAGGTCCTCACGAGGGGTGCGGAAGACTTTGAACAGAGGGGTGCTAGCACGCAGTACAGTATTGAGGCTGATATCGGTGACGGGGGATTGAGAAAAAGGTGACCATGGACGGGGGGGAGGCGAGTTTGGATGGTGCGAGTACTCATACTCTTCCCCACCTTGGGCATCGTCGCCATTTTTAGCCCACGACACAGAGTGGTCCTCTTCTTCC
>JBBPQJ010000053.1:0-16881 GCA_038092415.1 Xerocomus tenax
CCTGCCTTGTCGGTTTCTTGGTGTCGGGAGGCGGTGCCTCATCCTCGGACGTCAGCTGCGGCTCGTCCTTGCGACTCAACGAATCAAATTGCGCCTTCCATATCCGCTCGATTTCCGACTTGTAGATCTGCTGTTGTTCCGCAACGTTGTACCTGTGCGCTGATTTCGGTCGGTTCTCCGCTTCGGCTGCAGGTCATGTAAGAGCCCGGTCGCATGAAAACGCGATGACCTTACCGAGCTTTTGCTCGTAATCCTCGCCAGCTTTCACAAAAATGTCCTTCATGGATATACGAATGAAACTGAACGCCTCCCCCCTTCCACTCGGATCGCCGTCGCCATGCAGCCGAAGCATGGCCTTGGCTTGCGTAGCGAACAGGAAATTCTTGGTCGTGATCCATGGCGCAAGTTGTTGCTCTATCGACAGCTTGGATTCCCCTTCCTCGTCCTCGGCTTGTTCCACGTTTTGTGTATACCCTGAATCCTGGAGGTGCCGTTGTCCGACTTGCATGCTTTCCATGAGTACAACCTGCTCAGGGCCAAGCATCTTGAGCATGTCTGCGTCGCTCGGGATGGTGACAGAAGCCTTGAGTCGCCAAAAGCCTTGATGAGGTCCACGTCGGTGGTACTCCATGAATTCTTTGAGTCGCTGCCGCATCTGAAGCTCGTTCTGATCTGGAAAGTACTTCATCAGACGTGAGATCTTGAGACGCTCCTCAGCACTCTTTCTCAGCAGTTTGAACGCAATGATCTGAAGCCTGAATTTGATCGTATTGGTGATTTTTCGCGAGTGAGGACCTGGAACCTCGGTCACAGGATACGTCTGCCCAATCACGAAAAGATTCTTGATCTCACGCAGGTAATACTTTGTGTCCCCCTTCGTGGTACTCCTACATAGACTCGTAAGCACGACAAAATACGGGACACGAAATACTGCTCACCTCACGGCAAGAAAATCGGTAGGATAGGGCTTGTGGCGAAAGAGCGGTGCGCGTACAAGGTTGTTATAAAGAGCAGGAAATGTTTGGCCAGGATAGACGTAGCCAAACTTCATAAACGGTGATTCATCCTGTGGCTCGAGCACGAATGGAACGCCAAGGTCGAGCTAGCAAGCTGTCAACAGGCTTTTTCGCGATCAACTAAAAACATACTCTCGGCATATAATCGTCTTTCTCATCCTTTTTGCGGTAATAGTTGACGAGTATGCTACCCATGCCGAAGTTTGGAATAATGGGTGGATGCTCCTCCTGTTATGCAGTGAGACACCATCCAACTTCCATAGACAGCTTGGCAGCGTACAGCGTATTCCCAAAGAACAAAGTTGCTGGTATCCTTGAGTGTCAGATCACTCGTCCTGTGAAGCCCTTCGCCAATGTTGCCGCCCTTCCCAACCTTTCGCCCTGCCTTGTCCTTTTTCTTTTTCGCGGTCCGCACTTTGCTGAAGCGGATTTCAATATTAGTAGGGAACTGCAAAGCTGGCCGGTGAAAGGAGCGTGCTTCCGTTTTGGAAAGCCGCGTCTTGTACTAAAGGTCACAGTGTCTTAACATTCTATGAAAAGGATCTGTAACATAAAGACTCACAAATGGCAACTGGAGTTTCTGCGCGGGATACGCATGTTCAACGACCAATTGACCAAACGTCTGACGGACACGATGTCGACCACCTTCCTTGGCAACCTCGTACATGTGGTCGTTTGAAAGGTTAAACTTGTCACGAGATTGTGCATTGTCCGCTCTTAGTCGTTTCCGTGGTCTAACCGTTTCCACAGCTGAAAAACGTGAGTGCCAAACTTACCCGCAAAGCCGATGACATTACTTGCTGGACGTTCCTCAGATGCAAGATCTTCCTCGTTCAACTCCAAGAGGGTAAAATCACGAAAAGGCGCTCCGGGGCCCCATATGATACTCTGCGTCCATGCACCCGACTCGAGGGATTTGTTCCCTGGTGTAGTTAAATTATCTGCTTCTTGGGCCGGAGGTCGAATAACCTTGCCGGGTGCGTAGACGATATCCTCTTCCCAATTCGACAGCAACACAAGATCAAAGCTTCTGTCATGCAAGGGGAGTGTTATCGAGAGCGCTGAATTCTCGCGTTCCTGGGAGGTATAAGCAATGCTGAGGGAAAAAATCAATGTGGTCATTACCTCGATCGCTTTGACTAGATCGTTCTCGATGCTTCCCGCGGAGACAACTTCTTCTACACGCTTGCTCTCGTTTTGACGCTGAGTATCTCCCACAACAGCGTCGAGAAAACCTCGTGAAGCGTCCCTCTTGCGTGCATAGACACTTTCGGCTGAGCAGAGTTGGAAAGGGTCATCACAACCAGAGGGGATCACTGACCGATGAGGGATCGTTTTGTTACTCTCGACTTCTTTCCCGTATATCCCTTGAACAAGTCAGAGAAATCGAGAACCCTGTTCTTCTCAAAGCCAGGGAATCGTTCATAGACTGTCTTTGGTCTCTCGATGAGTCGCTTCACGATCCTTACGCGCTTCTCCTTGGGCCGCATCGAATCCGGGGACTGGGCTTCGACTTTGACGACGTCACCCGACAAAGATTCGTTCTCAAGCTCCTTGTCTACTTCGTCCTCGTAGTCTTCGCCTTGGTCCGCACCGACAGCCTCCTCGTCCTCGTCCCATTTGTCATTATAAATCTGTGAGGCTTCCAATGTAGGCAGACCGCTGATTCCAAGACTACTCGAGAGGCCACTGCCTGACGGTAAAGACAAGCCTTGAAGGACGTTGTTCAGCGAGAAACCAGTCAACGTAGAGATGACATCGGTCTCATCCTAAAGGATGTCGACGCATGAAAACGATTATCTCGTCGAGAATGATGAAACGCACTTGATTGCTCATGTCGAGCTGGTGGTTTAGGACAAGCTTAGGGCTACTTGATGAGGTAATTCTAACCCTTTGACACGCGCGCTTCTCCACCTCTTACTCCCATCCTCATACAACCATGTCCATTGCCAAGGAAACCTCAGCAAAGCTGGAGGCGAGTATCGACGCACCATTCATGCCTCAATATACTGACTCGTCAACCAGGTTTTTCGTGCCGGTGTTGCCTCCACGGCAGAGGACATCATCTTTCGGGTCTTCCCAGCCAAGGTGTGTATGCTCCCTATTGCAATGAATAAGTCTCTGAGTACTACGTAGACAATGTGCGACCCATTTATCATAGTCGAGTATCAACTGACCCCATACAGCGAGCTTTCGGCCATCATTGAGGGCGCCAATGCCGCAACCTCGCCCTACAATATCTCACAGGCTTCGGCCTCTACGGATTCGCGCGTGTATCCACCACCCAGTACACCTGATTCCAATGGTCCTTCCTCGAAGCGGAAACGTGCGGAAGACGGAGTCGTGCCACTGACAAACGACATTGCAAATGCGAGGTATCCTGAACTTGTACATGCCAATAAGCATGTCTTGAAGCTGCAAGAAACTATCAAGGCAGAATGTGCACAGCTATCAGAGTCTTGCGTAAGTCAGCTTGGGTGCCCCGCTCTCACTATATGCTTAGATGGATACAGGACAAGGTCAAGCTATGGGTCAACTTGACAATGCCACAGTGTGTTTGAATACAGCTACCGCGCGGCCTAAACCTACTAACCCTTTATCTCAGAATAGAAGAGTAGGTCTACATCCGATGTTTCATGTGTTCAGTCTAAATTCTTGGCTGGTTTTAGCGGCGATAATTTCGGTATGTGTCAACATTGTCATTTGGGTGCACTCTGACCACAAGTGTGATAGGTGTTCAGATACAAGAGGGTAAATCCAGTCAACCAATGAAAGCTCGTTCCTGAATTTCCGTTTTAGAGGTCCTTAGTGAGCTCCTACGCTCCCAAGAAAGTGCATACAATATCCGGGACAGTGTCCGACAAAACTACTTGGCCCGGGCCAAAATATGCTCAAAGCTCATTAAATATCCCAATATCGAAGACTACACGGTGAGTTGTTAGACGCATTTTTGGTGAGTCACTCCTCACCCGTCCACAGCTGGCTTTGAGAGAGCACGACGAGAAGCAGCTCTTCTTTGCTCGCCAGAACCTCATAGACATTAGAAACGTTTATGCCGTGATGAGTGACATCCTCCACAAGAATATCGCAAAAGTGCGTGCGCAATTTCAGAGCCTCTCATTTGAATTAACTCTCTGCAGATACGTTCTCCAAGGGGTAACAATAGAGCCGGCTTATATTGAGGCTGTTGCTCAAATGCGCACAGTATCGTAAAGCAGTGAATGGATGCAAGCACCCCGCTCATTATTATTCGCCTAAGCTGTGCTAGGTACTTTTTTCTGCAGATTCTTTGTCTAGACCGAGATCGTTTTAAATATGTTGAAACCATCTAGTGCGGTGCTGATGATTGTCCCAGGAATCTGAGGGTGCCAATGAATTTCCTTTACGTCCCTTTGTCCTTGATGCACGAAGAGTAGTTGCGGCGGGACTTCCTGACTTCCTCCATGGGTTTCATTCATTGATGAACTAACCTCCTCCTCGTCTTGTTCAACGCCCAAGTCCCACAGCGTAATCTGATCATCGGCGCCAGAGGCAGCGAATATTGAGTCCTCTGTTGGATGCCATTCAATTGAAGTGATGGGGCCATTATGCCATGTAAACGTGGCGACAGGACTTGGGAATTGGCGAGGCAATCTGGGGTGAATAGGTCGGCATCTCCCCACGGAGTTTGGAAGGACTACTCACCCCGGCTTGCTAACATTTCGAAGGTCCCATACTTTAATTGCGCCATCATCACCACCACTGATTAACAAGTAATTTGTACTCCTGTTCCAACTGATAACGTTCACATCGCTCGCGTGCGCAGGATCAATGCCGGTGACGCTTCGTCGTCCTTTGCTTCGAACGTCCCATATTTGAATACTGTGATCGGCCGAACAAGATGCAAAGACAGTCGGTTCGGCTGGGCTCCATTGGATGTCTTCGACGCTAGACGTATGAGATGTAAAAGGTTGCGCGAGAGCATTAAATCCAGAGGGTGTCGACGTGGTAAGATATATTTTTGAATGGATGTCTCCAGTAAGTAGCCGGAGTGCAGAAGGGTTCGTTGGACTTGATGCGGCCCAGTCCATGGCAAACCCCTCTGTGTGTCCATGCGAACCGATCGTAAAAGCGGGTTTACTTGACCGCGACTTTTCCCAGGAGTATCCAGGTACGTCGAGAGACTCGATCAGCGGTCGGATATCCCAAATATGGACCTTGCCAGTTTCAGCCCATGTTGCAGTGTAGTACGGTTGCGAGACGGGAACGAGGGGTGTGGATGGTGGAAGGGGCTGAGCACGGACGCGATTGACACCGCCGCTATGGGGTACGGAGCGAAACTCGAGAACAGCATCCTCATCGAGGTTGTCAGCATCGTCCTCGTCCTCGTCATTGTCCTCGTCATCTGCCGTCACTCAAGTAAGAAGCATTATCCAAACGTTGCGGCAGATAACGAACCTCCATCTTTTTGGGTGCGGTGTAAGGAGCTCATTTTGTAAACAGATAGCTCGTTTTGATCGTTTCTGGCGGCCTGCGTTCCAGCGACGACGTAAGCGGTTTCGGGGTATCTCTGTCGTTCATCTCCAAGGCTATCGCGCACGACATCAAACGATAAGCAGGACCAGGTTACGTCCATCGAATGGCGCATAATGTATACCGAATCATCTGGCTCTAATATTTCGTCTTTGGCCAGAACATGCGTGCCAGGTATGAACGCCTCCAAGGAGTGCGGTTGTTCTTCAGACTCTTCTATAGCGGGGACCTCATCAATGTCCATTCCTGATAGAGAAGCAGGACGAGAGACATGTTACAAGGGCGTGATCATTCGTGCTGTTGCTCGTACCGTCCGGGGCGTCGGCATCTACCACGTCCTCGTCTGACTCGAGTTCATCCTCCCAGGCGTCTTCAAACTCGCCGATATCATCGATCGAAGAATCGTCACGCTTTTCAGAGGAGCGTAGTGTCTTTGGGCTGGTTAGCCCATCAGGCGATGGGTCTATCGCGGAGCGTTTGGCCATTTTGACTTGTTGGCCAATGCAAAAGGACTTGACACTGATCAAAGACGAGGTATCACGTGATTTATGCAAGGGTTAGGGTTTCATGAATAAATAAATAAATAATAATTAGACGCTGACGCGTTGTCTTACGCGTTGACACGGAACGTCGGCCAAGGACGGCCAAGTTCATGACGTTGCCGTGTCGGCTTGGATTTCATAAATTTCATATATAAAGAGGCCCATCTCCAGCTTAATTATACCTTCTAAGATACCATGTCCACACAAATCCTTCTCCCACAAGGGTATGTCCCCCCTCATCCTTTGTAGCCAAGTCGTTCATTATTTGCTTCTAGTTTTGGCTATGTACCCGCATCTCTTGTTTCCTTTGGCTGGCTGCTTGTCTGGCAGACATACCTTGTAGGCAAGGCCCGTAAAAGGGCTGCCATCGCGTATCCCCAGTGTAAGTGCAGCACCCTTGACTAGTCTCATTCTTTTGACGTGTCCGCGTAGTATATGCCGAGCAAGCACAAGTCAAGGCGAGTCCAGAGGCGTTGCAGTTCAACTGCACCCAACGTTCGTCGTCTCGTGTTTGACGCCTATCGCTTGTTGACTTTAATCTTGAAGGTGCTCACCAAAACACCCTCGAGGTTGCTCCCATTGTCACTCTATCGTGAGCTTGTCTTTGCGCTCCTCTGTGTTGCTTCATGTGACGTTCGTGCAGCACACTTGTCTTTGGCTTGAAGTGCCCTCATGCTGCTGCTTTGATGTGTGGTTCGCTCGTTGTAGGGCGCGTCATCTATACCCTGGGTTACAAGACGGGAAATCCAGCTGGCGTACGCAAATATTTTTCATCTTTTTCTTTCGCTCACGAAAACATCTAGAGAATCCCGGGCGCTTTCATTGCAAACTTCGCCACGTTTGGTGAGTGAGACCGTGACTCGCTGCATGCGGATGGGCTGACTTTCTGTGCAGGCCTTCTTGGCAGCGCGTCCTATGCTGCATACCTTCTCTGGCCCTAAGCTTGATGTAGTTGTACAATATAGTCTGAATGTTGCCGCAGTATCAGCGAAATTAGGTGATGGCTAGTAGTTACTCCTATTTGTGGCATCACCTTGAGGAGGCCACCCCAATATTATTGTCTTTGAACTCTTTCCATGTCTGAATCTCCTCGCCGTCTCTCGTTTCCTTCGTCTTCGGAGGATTTTGCCTTGCCTTCAATCAAAACCAACGTCTCCCCACTGGGAGACGACGGTCCTGCTAGTCCATTGTTTCTCCGTTTTCGTCGTCCGTCGCTCCTTCCAAAGTCATCAAGCTGCTATGCAGAAAAACGCGCCTACAGTCCACTTGCCATATCATTCACCTTGCCTTCTGGTAGGCGCGGCAGCACGAACGGAGACGAATCGGAAAGCGATAGAGAGCGTATGTGTACGGAGAGTTCACAATCAAGTAGCTCGGGTAATCCGACACCCCCCATTGTTTTGCCATGCGAAAACGAATCAGAAGAATCCCGCGAGGAGAACAACAAGGAGCCTATGAACCCCTCGACTCCTCCATCAAGTCGGAATCTGAGCACGCTTGACAATGAATCACTTTTCGGATCCTCTACTGTCGGGTTGAGGCGCCTGACGTATCCAGTGAGTTATTATCACAGAGAACCATTCGCGAACCTTATCAGCCTTCATTAATGGTTGTCAACAAGTTGAAATCCCACAGGATACTGAACCTATTGGCTGAATCCCATCCCGAAGAGAATGAAGTCAAGTCTGAAGCTGCTTTCCAACGCTTTTTGGCATCTTGTTCTGACCTTCCGTTGACTCCTCGTACGCCACGCGCACCATCTGATAGGGGACGGTATCCAGAAGAAGTTGGCGGCGAAGAGACACAGGAGGAGGGATCGCCAAGTGATGATGACGATGACGACGTCGATGCAATCTTTGTACTTGACCCTCAAAGCGAACAAACCGCGAAACCCTGTACGCCCGCGCACAGCGTGAATGGAGACGATCCCCCCATGTCTCTCATGGGGAGTCCAATGGTGATGGCGATGGATGTGGATGCTGTATGGAGTCGTGCCCTTTCCATTTCCACTACGCTCACGTTCTTCCTAGCCCTTGGCATCGCCATTGATAACTTCAACACCAGCCTCGGTGCAGTGGCGGTACACCCCTCCTCCAACCACAAGCGCAGTTCGGTCAAATAAACGGAAACGTGAGTATCTGTGTTGGGACAATGATAAGGTTTACATGTGCACAACAGTTGACGATCGGTACGACCCATACCCTACCGCGGCAAAACGAAGAGCGGTATCTCCCTCGATATCCTATCTACGAGACTCTCATTCATCATTACCCTATCCTCGTACCCCGAATGGGAGACCCTCGCTTCCCATCCCCTTATCTATCCCCGTGTCAGCAACAAACTCCGCGTTGTCATCCCCTACCATTGCTGGATATCCATTCTCCAGCTATTCAAATTCTCGTCAGGTTGGAATCGGACCGATGAGCGTATCATCGAGCCCTATTCTGCGTCCCACGCTAGGACTTTCAAGCCCGATATTGCGTCCGATTCCAAGACACAGACGAGGGTTGGATGGTGAAGAAAGGGATGTCGAAGGAGCGGGTGAAGGTGTCAATAGTTTGACGCTCTGCTGATCCATACGCTGCATCACTATTTTGCAATGACTCTTTTCCCCCGGTGTAGAGGATTATAATTTATCGGGAGATACATGTACTCAGTAGCGTGATCACCGGCTTTGGGAAGGCAATCCTCGCCGTTTGAGGCTTTGAGCTGTGCTACTTCCGGTCATCTAGGTTGCCGGCCATTGCCTGACCCCATTTATAAATGCCCAGCACAACGAGGCTCACAAAGCGCCAGAAGAAAGGTCTCGCCTTTCGAGAACGAAGACACAGCAAAAGAAAGGACGAACCACTAGACGACGAGCTCAATGACGATAGCCTCGAAGATCAGATTCTTGTTGATGCTCCGCAAGGTCAACAAGGTTCTCAAGCCGGTGCGGAAGCTCTTGTGGGCAAAGGACAAGCAGGAGCGAACGAAACCAAAGCGAAGCGGGTGGTGGTGGGAGAGAAAAAAGGAAAGCGGAAAGTTGACAAAGAAGAAGAGGGAGCGCGTGGAGAGTCAGACCAACCCAAATCCAAGCGAAGAAAAGGGTCTGACGGACGTCCTCTTGACCGCATTGAACAACCTGTAGATCGCGTCGGGGAGGCGGGGGAGGAGGACGAGAAGACGAAGCAGCGGTTCATTCTTTTTCTTGGTATGCATCTCGTTCGAGACCCGTCCTACGTATCCCTCACCTAGTCTTGTCAGGCAATCTGAAGTATACCACGACTCTGGAGGCTATCCAAGCACATTTCTCAATATGCAGTACGTGTCGACATGCCATCATGGAACTGGATTGCTGACACCTTCAAAGTTCCACCACCTACTGTACGACTACTGACACCCAAGCCATCCACGAAATCACCCACGAAGCCTGTCGTGAAATCAAAAGGTTGCGCTTTTTTGGAGTTCAAACATCGCGGTGCACTTCAACAGGGACTCAAACTTCATCATTCACAACTCGACGGACGCCAGATCAATGTGGAGTTGACTGCTGGTGGGGGTGGAAAAGGTGTAACCCGTATGAAGAAACTCAAGGAGCGTAATAAAGAGTTGGAGGAACAACGTGTATGCCATACCAATATAGCCAATTTGATGCCACTCATCCAGCTCTTGTAGCGGAAACGAAAAGATCCAAAAGTTGATGCTCAGCCCAAGGGCACACAGCGTTTCTCGGCCACATCTGGTACTGAGCAAAACCACGCTTACGAGCAGATGGCGACGACCGGTGAAACTGAAGAAAAGGAGACTCACCGAGATGGCCAGAAGCGCCAAAGAAGCTCTAAGAGAAAAGGATTCCCAGCCAAAGATTTCCGGACAGGCGTCAATGCTATACCAATAGGGTAAAACCAACGTTGATGGTTATCGGTGTCATTAGGTGGTCATTATGCGCAGCGAATTTATGCAATAAATACTGGCGGTGTGCCGCTCAAGGTCCATCTATGAAACAAGAATAAATACAAGGAACTGGGAATGTCGTCAACCAAGCTCCACGAAAGCGCTGGAAAGGAGACTCACGAAAACAATCAGCACGCCAAAAACTTTGAGCATCAACCATCGATTACTTGATATACTGGCGTAGTATTTCAGTAGTTCCCTTTGAGCACCGCTGACATTCGAAGCAATATCTATCGTATCAGCATCGATCCGCTGGACTGTTTCACGCTGTTCCGCAACCATATGCGCCAGTTGAGTAAATATCTGACCCAATTCCGCTATTGTAGACTCGATTGACTCGATTGCTGTTGATCGCGATTGAATGTATGAATCCTGGGTGTCTATTGGTGCATGTACTTGGCGAAAAGAACGGTTCCCTACCTGTTGTTCCACCAATTGCATCTGTGAAAAGGCATTGCTTCCAGCGTGAGCTGCTGTACCACCCTCGGCGGCGTCCAAGTCCATAGCCAAAACATCGCTATTTTGTGTAGGTCTTCCTTTTCCTTTGGAGGTCGGACGGCTTCCACTACCATCGCCCATTGGATCGTGTCTTCCATTCAATAAGAGTGAATCTGTAAACCATTAGTGCACCTTTTGAGATGATGACTCGAAAAGCATGCTCACTTTGGGGAGCCTGGTGGGCTGCTGCGGCTGTGGAGTACATGAACTGTTCCGTGCGGTCCTTTGATTCTTTCATGTTCTACACGATACTTAGTCAGGTAGTATATTAGGGCAAGGGTTGTTTTACTCGCCTGCGTTCGGACCTCCAGCACGTCCTTGAAGCTCATGCTAGTGTTTGCGAGTTTGCTCTGCAGCATCATGACAATGTTGTTATTATGTTCATCAACTTGTTTCCCCTCTGTAGACTTGGAGCCGCCCTGAGCATTGTGCCGCTTGAGAGACGATTGCAAAGCAGCAATTTGTCGGTTTATGTTGGCTATGTCTTGCTTAATGATGTAAGTCAGTTCCTGGACGAGGGACAGATGAGCGTTGAAAGACAGAGTGTCTGAGAAGGACACGTACGCTGATCTCCACAGGCCGGTCGTCGAATAGTGTTTTCCGCTTGGCGACTAAGCCGAGACGAGTCAGGGATGGGTGGAGCGGCGAACGAGCAACTTACGATGTGCGAGTTTCCCAAGCTTGATGGTGGTATTACTGATGTCTTTGCCAATGGTTGAGGCCATTCGCGAAAACTCAGTCTTGGGGGTGCTTTTGGCATTGCCCTGAAGCAGGCGTTGTTTTGCCTCTGCGGTTCTTGGGAGAGCAGACCTGTTTCGTATAGAGTTGACACAAGTGCGGAATTCGTTGGTTCGATCCTGGACTGCCATGAGCTGAGGAGTGTGTCTAGGACAAGGTATTAAATAAGTCTAGTAGCAGGTATATCGAGACAAGCAATGACACGAATCCAAACAGCCTCCTTAACACAGCCACCGGCCACTCCACCGGCGTCGGCCGAACAGGCCGACCTTGGACACGAGACCACATGTTGAGCGCTCTGCGGCGTTGTGCTATAAACCAAACGGAATGGTCTTGGACACCACGCTGCTTCCTGACATCTGCTAGGTCATTTTCCACTGTCAACGACCTTCGTTTTCGACGCCCAGTCATGGCCCTTTCCCCGACGCCGAAATCCAAGGTGCTCGTGCTCGGCTCGGGCAACTTTGGTAGTTGTCTTGCAGATCACCTCGGCGACTGTGAACACGAAGTCTACATCTGGTCCCGACACCTTGGCTGGGTCGAACACTTTAACGTACACCATCGCAATCCAACTTACTTGAAGGATCATGTCTTCTCCGCCAACATTCGCGCCGTCGGACCAGAGATCCCGGATAAAGAGATGATTCAACAAATGGACGTCGTCTTGTTTGCGATACCAACCCAGGGCGTCAGGTAAGCCTCGTATATCCAAACGCCAGGCCCTCTCATCGCACGATTCGCTGTCAGGGATATCTTGACCAAATTGCGAGCCAGCTTAACTGGCCAAAATCTGCCCCTCATGATTTTTGTAAACAAGGGTATTGAGACGGACACACAGGCACTAACGCTAGAGATCATCGCTGACACCTGCGGAAGCGATATTGCGCGAGCCGCAACATTTATTGTGGGTCACACGAGCGTTCCACAAGTACGATGACTCACTTTTACGCAGTCGGGACCCTCTTTTGCCTCGGAGAGTTGGTGCCTCGATGCGGTCTTTTTCTGGTTTCGCTGACAAACTTGGTCAGTTGTCCGCAGACAACCAACGTCTGTGTCTGTCGCCTCGTTGACAGAGTCTCAAGCCCAGAAAGCATCCCAAATATTTCACCAACCGTGGTTCCGATGGTAGGATTCGCTTACTTGTCAAGGAATGGCACATTTATTTTATGCTCTCATAGTTACACCGGTGGAGATCCGATAGGATTAGAGTTGGCGGGTGCCCTTAAGAACGTGTATGCTATTGCGGCCGGAATGGCTGATGGCCTAGGTTTCGAGAACAACACGAGAGCAAGTTAGGTGAACCGTACCCTGAGCAAGGTCCATTAACACTGAATGATGTTTAGGTCTCATTACTCGGGGATTGGGTGAGATGACACGTATAGGGACGGCATATGGGGCTTCTCCGCTGACCTTTCTGGGACTCGCCGGTGTGGGAGACCTATTCCTGACGTGTAGCTCTCCGACCAGCCGAAACTACACGGTGGGATACCGATTAGGAAAAGGGGAGCGACTCGAAGATATTATCAACACCCTTGGGAGTGTAGCTGAGGGGGTGACGACTGCCAAGGGTCTCAAGAAGATTATCGATGAGTTGAATGTGTCTGCACCCATTGCGAGGGGGGTGAGTGGTGGACTTTACTGAGTGCATTGATTCTCAGTTGACCTTACGTGACAGATTTACGAGGCTCTGCACGAAGGTATGGTGCCCTGCCAAGAATTGTACACGGATTGAACTCTGGCTAGGCAAGGATGTTCAAACGGGGGTACAGGAATTGATGAGTCGACCCCCATCACGCGAGCTTGATCTACCGAAAAAGAGGGGTGAACCGGCGAAGCGACTGCTGCGGAAGCTTGGGATTGAGCCTAGTGCTGGGTTAGCGTAGTAGTAATACTTGCCACGTCGGTGTGTAAGAAACGGAGCGTCCGAATGCGGTATGTTGGTCCCGGTGCCTTGTGGCTGACGTTGCCAAACACGTAAGGCCGTGTAAAAGCCATTCGCGTCGGAGCACGATGCCCATTGAGTCATGTTGCAAGCTCGGATTACCCGCCAATGACAGTCGCTGCACCCGCATGTTTCATCGGTACAGGGTACTTCAAGAGTCGTCAAGAACGACAAACCAACACGAGTGTGGGCCATAGACCGACCTTTAATTACATAATTACATCAAACACATACATTTCCCACGCTTTTTCCTCTTTTTTTTTTTCTTCCAGTCGCGCCCGAAGTCCGACAGTGAATAGTGAGTCTGTGTTTCTCATTTAGCCTTCTCCTTCTTCTTCCTGCACCTTTTTCATCCACAACCTCCATCATGGTCTCCCCACTCTGGAATGCTGCCTCAGACGGGAACATCGACGTCCTCCTAGCCCTGCTCCAAAATGCATCTCCTGCCGATATCGAGATCAAAGGTCTGTCTTCACACATTAGCCTTTTGTCTTGTTCATCTTCTAATTCCTTACAGACCACACCGGTACCACACTCCTCCAGGAAGCAGTAAAGCACGGCCATCTTGATGTAGTCAGGGCCCTCCTTGACAAAGGTTCGTACTATCCTCGATCGCGTCGCGTGTGATTAATCGATCTCTTCGTCCTTTCCATCAGGAGCCAATCCATCTGTCGCATTGACTCATGGCTCCCTAGACACGTATACGACAAACCCTGAGATCATCGAATTACTCAAAAATGCCTCAGTAAAAGGCCTGCCTCCTCAGGACCACTCATATCCACAGGACCCCCATGATGATCCATCGAAGCGTTTCTATCCCGTCCCTATCCCTCCGTACGGCTACTATCCATCTCTCCCTCCTGCTCCCTCTCTTCCTGACGGCTCACCTGCATATTATCAACCCCCTCCAATGCCCCTTGGCGAGAACGGTGCATTCGGAAACCTTCCTCCACCAGAAATAGCTAGATTTATTCCTTGCAGGTACTATCCTGCTTGTCGTTACGGCGCTTCGTGTATCTTCGCTCACCCCCAGGGTCCTTACTATCCCGCCCCTCCACCTGCTCAATTCCCATCTCCATACGATCCTATGACTCAGCAACAGTACACCACAAGTTACTATCCACCACCCACTTCCTTCCTTCCTGCTGCAGCTGTTCCACCCCACATGAATCCTATATCATCACCTCCCCATCCACCAGTTCATAGCCCTCCTCATCCTCCCGTGGTTCACGCGCGCTCTGTCTCCGACGCGCTTTCTCCTATACAGACACCCGTCCCGGCCCCTTACGGGGCAATGTCTCCTCCTACACCATCTTATCCTCAACCTCCACATGCACCTCTTCCTCTTTCCATTCCTACTCTTCCTCCACCTCACCAGCCTGCCACCGCGCCTGGGCCGCAGTCCCCACAATCGATGTATCCAAACGGACCTGTGTCCGCTCCCCCTTTCGCCGTCCGTCAGGACCCCTCACCATATCCAGGACCCCATGCGCACTCACCATACGTCGAAGTCAATGGTGGACACAAGTCCCCTGTGCTTTCCCAAGTTGAAAATTTTGCCCCTCCTGCCTTCCGACAAGGAATGAACCATAACCGCAGAGGCAGTGTGCGAAGAGGCTCTTTCGGCGGAAACCGAAAACCTGCATGCTTGTTCTACCCCGCTGGTAGGTGTAGAAACGGCGACGAATGCCGGTTCCCTCACGTCGTCCATGATACACATGCACAACCTCACCTAGGCGCTCGGGGCTCCCGAACGCGTGACGGTGCGAATGGTGTAAGCACGATTGAGGAAGGCTTTGCTGCCATGAATGTGCGAGACGTGAGTAACGAGTCCCATCTTATATTGCCAACGTTACTAAACTATCCGTTACTTATCAGGATGTTCATCCACGACGTGGCACAAATGGCACGACCAATTCAAGTCGATCGCAATCTACAGATCCCGGAAGTCGTTCGAAGGCTCTAAAATCCAATGGTTCAAGACTTGAGAAAAAGCCTTTTATCAAACAGCAGCGAGTTCCGAACGCCGACGAGTTTCCAGTTCTCGGGGGTTATACGACTACGTCGTCGAGGAGTTCCGTGAGCGGAGCCCCTGTGGTAAATGGGGTTGCAGGACCTACTGCCGCTCAAGTACTACAGGCACCACCACCTTTCCGCAAAGACATCAGTAGGGAACCTGGTACCCGCAGTGTCTCGCCGGAGGAGCGTCAGGTGAAAAGTCAAATCGTGGGTATTGCAAAGATGCTGGGAATGCACTATTAATTATTTCAATAGGATGACAAATTGCCAGAGGTGAATTCCTCTCAGTCTGTTGGCGCGACAGGCAACATTGTAGCCAAATTGCCCATCTCTTTCGCTGCTGCTGCGACCGGGGCTCCCGAACCTGTCAAGGAGGTGTCCGTCTCCGCGTAAAACTGTTTATAATGCATATATGTGTCGTTTGGCCTTTTTGTTTGTTTGGACTTTTTCCTGGTTTCGTTGTGCTGACCGCAGGTTTTACTTATTGTCATCAAGCTGTTCTTCTGCACATAAGCCCGATTTTGTTTTATACAGTTCTTTTTGGCATCTCTTCTTTCGCGATTATTTCTAGAAGTTTTTATCTGCCATTTGTTTGTCTCATGCTGACCGGTACACATATTTACGACTACTATCGACTATTATTGTGACACTCGGCCCCTCATCACACTGTTTTTTTTCGCATAGCATACCACGATTGTGTTTCATCTCGCCAGGGTAAATACACGTTGCCTCTACTCAGTCTTTGCTGTATTCTTGTTGCAGAGGTTCGGATATCATGACCAGTGCTCTAACTGTCTGATCTCCACCCCACCTGTGGCGACAACGTGCCCTATCTCATACACAGGAGCCTCGGGATCCTGTGTGCGCAAAGCATTTAACACAGTCTCACGTACGTCTCTGCCAACGATCACCACGAGA
The DNA here is from genome assembly GCA_038092415.1 of Xerocomus tenax. Classification (NCBI taxonomy): domain Eukaryota; kingdom Fungi; phylum Basidiomycota; class Agaricomycetes; order Boletales; family Boletaceae; genus Xerocomus; species Xerocomus tenax. The sequence goes on from JBBPQJ010000053.1 coordinate 16,122, forward strand.
CCGATACCCATGTTGAAGGTGCGTGCCATTTCCAATGGTGCAATACCGCCTCGCTTCATCAGGTATCGAAACACCAACGGCAGTTGCCAGGTAGACGCATCCACGTAACATCCCAGCCCTTTCGGAAGAACTCGGGGGATGTTTTCAATGAAACCACCGCCTGTTACATGAGACATCGCTTTAATTAGACCCTTCTGGGCAATTGGGAGAACCTGTTTGACGTAGATGCGAGTTGGTTCAAGGAGGTTTTGGCCGAGCGTCCGAGCTGCATCCCAGGGACAGGGAGAGGAATAGGTTAGGCCAGAGAGGGAGATTATCTTGCGGACGAGAGAAAATCCGTTGGAGTGCAATCCGGAAGAAGCAATACCGAGCAGAACATCGCCTTCCACGACGTCGCGAGGGAGAATCAGCTCCCTCTCGACGACACCAACGGCAAAACCAGCGAGGTCATAGTCCCCTGAACACGTGACAGATCAAACCATTGCAGACTTGTGACACAAAGTAGTTTTCATCTTACCGTCCAGGTACATGCCTGGCATCTCAGCGGTCTCACCTCCAATGAGGCTGCATCCAGCTTGTTGACATCCATCCGCGATACCCTTGATGACACCAGTGGCAACTGCAACATCTAGCTTGCTGCAGCCGTAATAGTCCAAGAAATAGAGTGGTTCCGCGCCTTGCACCAGTAAATCATTGACGGACATGGCCACCAGGTCGATGCCTGCCAAGTCCAGTGAGACGACGAGTCTGGACTGCAAAC
>JBBPQJ010000054.1:0-16869 GCA_038092415.1 Xerocomus tenax
GGTATAACGTAGCCGGAGCTGTGTCCGGAGTAAGTCGAACGCCAGAGCTGTGTCTGTCATAGAGCACAGGCGCGGTGTTGACTACGAACCGAAACTAATACAAAAGAAGAACAATAAAAGAACAAAGTCAGAGAGGAACAAATATGGAAACAATAGGTAAAAACTCCGAAGACCAGGGTTGACTCCTGAACGAGAAAACGTCGGAGTTCATCGACGAAAGGTCCGGACATCGGAGTTGGACTTGGTGAAAATCTGGGATATGACAGATACTATAGACCATGTCCAAAGAATCTTCTGGTTTTGCGAAGAATCTTCCCACATTGACTGGTGCCGACAATTACCATATATGGCTTGATGCTATTTAGTCTTATCTTATGACTTTTAAAGTCTGGAGGATCACTGCTGGCACATTTCTCTATCCAGCTGTAAGTTTCCTACTTGGTCATGTGCCTACAACCATTGGATGATTACCTTTTTAGATGACTTTTCAGGTTATGGCTTGATCGTTTTCCTAAAGTGTAAATCAGATGCTGCTTCTGCCATCCATGATTGGTTTGTCTGGTCTGAGAAACAAACCGGAAATCATCTGCTTTCATTATGTTTGGACCAAGGGAGAGAATATTTATCTGTGGATCTCTGCTCTTTCTTCTCTTCCCATGGTATCAAACATCAGAAGACAATCCTTACACACCTTGGCAGAATGGACGGGCTGAACAGTTTAATTGCACTATCCTAGAGAAATCCAAAGTGATGAGATATCAGGAATGTTACCTCCATCCTTCTGACAGGACAGTGTCAAAGCAATCTTTCACATACACAACGGCCAACCAATGAGACACTTACACTGGAGAACACCCATTATCTTGTGAAATGGGACTAAACCAGATGTTTCCTATTTTTGGACATTTGGATGCTTTGCTTATATTTTCATTCCTAAAACCATTAGGACTGACAAGCTTAGTCCTAAATCAGAAAGGATGACCTTTCTTGGATATGACTCAGGAACAAAGGGTTATCAGTTTTGGTCAACTAACCGAAGAACTGTCATGATCTCTTCTACTGCCATATTTGATAAGAAAGCATTTCCTCATTGTCCTGCTAAGATAGCTGACAAACCACCTCAATCTTCAAATCAGAACTAGAACAATCTAGGTGGATCTTTAGAAGATGATGACAGTCACTTCGATAAAATGGATCCTCCTCCACAAGATCATCTGCATGAGGATGAAGCTCCTGGACCTCTCAGGCAATTGACTTCAGAGGAAGAACAGCCACCTTTGGAACCTGAGAGAGAACATACACCACCACCACGATGTCCACCTCATCCTCCACCTCCTTCTAGACCTTCTCAAAAAGCTGGAGTTGACTGCTCTCATCCTAGGAGAGACTTTGAAGTACATGAACGACTTGCTAGGGTAAAACGGTCAACCGTTAAACCTGATTCCATTTATGAAAACAAGACTCCCGTCCAAATTAAGCAGGAACTCCGCTCAGAATGAGAATTTGTGCAGTGTATTCTCAAACAAGGATGATAGAATCAACAAGACAAACCTGGACCATGTGATGATCCAATGAATGGCGAATCACAGGAACGAAACCAGGAGGAGTCTATTGATAATATGCACATGGATTATTCTTATGACTTCTTTGCAAACATTATGAGTCAAGCTTTACAAGCAAAAACTGTTCCTAATACTTATAAGGATATTCTTAAAATAGAACTGGATGAACAAGCTGACTGAAAGATAGCATGTGATAAGGAGATCAAGTCTTTGACTGATCATAATGTTTGGGAACTTGTGGATCTACCACCAGGTCGAAAACCTGTTAAAGGTCGATGAGTCATTGCTGTGAAAAGCAATGTTTGTAAAAAGGCTTACTTTGTTGCCAAAGGGTTTACCCAAGTATATGGCATTGATTTCGAAAAAACCTTCTCTCCTGTTGCCCGTTTTGAAATGGTGTGACTCCTCTTAGCTTTAGCTGCTAAAAAGGACCAGGAAATCAAGGCACTTGACATTAAAACCGCCTTTCTTCAAGGTAAGCTTGAGAAGAAGACACACATGGAACAACCAGAAGGTTATCATGTTAGAAGTCAGGAAGTTAAGGTTTGTTGCCTTTTGAGAGCCATCTATGGTCTCAAGCAAGCTTCCTTGCAATAGAACAAGGAGCTACATAAATCACTATTAAAGTTAGGGTTTACCCGTTCTCTTTCAGATCTGGGAGTTTATTATCTCTTCTTTGGTAATGAGGTACTTATTATTGTCATATATGTCGATGATGCTCTCTTTCTTGGCTCATCCAAGAAGCTCCTCACTCAAAAGAAGAACATCTTTATGAAGACATGGGAATATCGTAACCTAGGCAACACTACAGAATATCTTGGCATGCAGATCACACATGATTGTGCTAACTAGATTCTGACCCTTGATCAGGTTGTGTATGCTAATAAGGTTGTTAAACATTTTGGTATGGATAATGCTAAACCAGCTAGGACGCTATTACCAGTTGGATATAACCCTATCATTAATATGAATGATGGTGACTCTACACATTGAAGCAAGTATGTATCAATCAGTCATTGGATCTCTGATTTACATAATGCTAGGAACAAGGCCAGATCTAGCTTTTGCTGTTATCAAGATGTCTCAATTCTCTGCTAATCCTTCTGAGGATCACTTCAACTATGCCTTATACATTGTATGTTACTTGGCTTCAACCAAGAACTTGGCACTATAGTTTGAAGGAAAAAGTGATGATGGTTTCATTGCTTTCTGTGATGCAGACTGGGTAACTGATCTTGAGGCACAAAAGTCAACAGCTGGCTATATTTTATTCCTTGCGAATGGACCTGTCTCTTGGGTATCCAGATGACAGAAGACGATTGCCTTATTGTCAACCAAAGTAGAATACATGACCATCACAGATGCAGCTAGATAGATTTCTTGGATCAAATCACTATTCTTGGAGATAGTTTTTACCATCCCAAAAGTACCACTTTTTGTGGATAACCAAAGTGCAATCTTCTTAACATCTAACCCTGTTCAGGAACACTGCATGAACATATTGATATACGTCATCATTACATCCATGCATGTATCCATGAAGAAGAGAAGCTACAACTTTTCTTTGTTCCAACACAAGAGCAGTTGGCAGATATCTTTACCAAGAATCTTCCTACACTACGCTTTGAAGCTTTAAGGTCAAGCATTCATATGCATTTCCTCTCATCATAATGAGGAGGAATGTTGAGAATCATGTGATCATTCTAGATCCTTCTATTTCTGATCTTCTTATCTATAGGTATGAAATGTCATATAACATGTACTGGTTTACCAGACATAGCCATGAGAAAGCCGCCCAAACTTATATTGTAAGGCTTTCTCCTGTGGTATGTGGCACTGCCAAATCCAGTAGTCTGATTACCATATATGGAGTAATATATCCTTATATGTTTGCCACACTTTCTTTTATGGAAGTCTTTCTGCCATAGCACATGTTGCCACAGCTATTACATGACTTGTCTTGGTATTCCATAGACTCTTGCAGTATATGGTAGTTGTACAAATAGGTACAAACAAACCATGTACTATATATATAAACCTGGCCATACAACCAGGATCAATAAGAGCTTTCTTTCTATTCTACCTCCATCTTCTCCCAACCACCATCCAACGCTATCTACCTTAAGACCAGCACTGTCTAGAGACTTACCTAGACCCTTTGTGCTGTGAAGTGAGTATTGGCATCTCCATTAACCAATCTCATTATGAACCTTATTGGCACCTGAAGAATTAATGTCCTGCCTGTTTCTATAAACTTTAGGATGAACTGCTATTGGATTTCAACTGGCTGGTTTCGATTGATAGGAACAATAGTTTGAAGCATTGAGATTCGACATTGTATGGTGCCATGGCTTGAGAGAATTCCCATGTTATGCATTCTGACTTCTGGCTTCCCAAAGAAAAGGTGGATAAATTTGCCACTTTCGAAACTAGGGTAAATAATTGCAGGTTATTTCTTGCATGTGGTCATGCTCATCAGCTGCTAGGTTGATTCTATGGACAATGATCCCTTACATGAGTGGGTTGATGAGGATACTACTAATGAGTTGACCTGTATTACTTGATGGCGAAATGCCAATCCTGATGAGCAGAAGAAAATGTTTGTAGTATTCTTACAATCTGGAGTCTTCATTGCATACTACTGCCATCACTTTGTTCTTTTAGGATGTGATATGGTCAAAAGTGGCAAGTTGTCAGTATACATACTGTCCGTAATAAATCATCTTAGTTCAACTTTCTTGTACAGGATAAAATACCCTTTTGCAATTGTCGACAAACTTCTGTCTGTTTAGGGCCCTGGTAGTGCTATTTTTTATAACATTGGATGTACTTTCGCTATGATGCTTGCTAACAGCATTGTTGGAACAAAGATGGCATCTCTCAATCTCCAGATGCTCATTGGTGTATTCCATGGGCATGCATACAACTGCAAATTATCAGAAGTGTAGTAACTTCCGCTTGGTGTGCAGTACAGCGATAGAGATGATGCAGAGTGTGAGACTCACTTCACTAGCAGATAACTTGGTAAAGAGTACTTGAGTCGTAGTCTTGATTGGTAGATTTAGATGTGAGAGTGAAGATAAGATGATAGGAGCTTATCTGAACTGCTTAATCTAATCGTTACATACATGATGTATTTATGTATATGATAAGATAAAGAGGAGTTTGAACTCTAAAGTGTTGAGTTCATGCTGAACGTACAACATTGCACAGTTGTACAGTTGTGCACAGCCACAGATGAGATTAAATTGTACCTGTGACCTGCTTTGTCATTCACATGACTGACAATTGAGTAACTGTCAATCACTAACATGATTGACTAATCAGATTAGTCTGACTGACTGTTGACTGATCATTAGCTTAACTCCACTAGAAGTTTACCTAATGTTTTGTCACTTCTTATCGTTCAAATGAACGATGACAAGAATAGAAATTTTATACAAAATAAATAAGTACAATTCTCAATGGAAAATTACTCCATCAGTTACTCACCTTCATTTACGTATTCTATGTCTGTAATATCCACCTCTTCTCCTGAATCGGTCTCAGATGAGGGCCAATCCTCTCCAATCTGAGACCTCCATATTTCCGCCACTTCCACTATGAGGTACCATTCTCCATCTACCTCCCTTAGATATTCATGCCAGTTGTTACCTAGCATGAAACCTCCATCTGCAAAGTGAGTTACTCTTATAGGTATGTCCTCACTCTACATCGTCACCCAATGAGGAAACTCCTCAAGAGGAATTTCCCTAGGAGGTGGGGTTGCTCCACTCTCCATCTGGCTTGTCCCATCTTGAGGGTGCCTCTGGTTTAACTCTACCACCTTGGTAATCAACCTCAAGGGCAGCCACGGGCTTTCCTTGATAGTATATTTGGAAACGGGTACTCACTTCTGGATGAGAGAGGTGATGGAAGATGATAAGGACCATCAGCCAAAGGCCGGTGATCCCGAGGATGATGGTGGTGTAGATGATAAGGAGGGCGATGATAAGGGGAGATATATTTTTGATGATGATGGTGGTAGATGCAATGGAGTATAGTTTGAGGATATAGGAAAGAGAAATAATGAAGACAAAGATTATAAGAGATGGTGAAGTTTGTCTCTGTTTGATGAGACGATAAGAGAGATAAAGGGTGATGAGGAGGCTTGATAACTCGAAGAGGAATGCTATTGTTTCTTATTGCTCCTGAGTTGGAGATTATATAGTGTATGTCACATGTTCCTAGGATATGAGGATACTGCGATCATATTCCTGAGTTTGCCAAAATGATCGCATGTGAGATTCTTGGTAAAGATATCCGCTTTCAGCATATTTGATTTGATCCAATCTCAGAATTTGCTTAAAGTGATCTCTGGTAATCCTCATTCCTAGGTATTTAGTGGCTTCTCTTAGATCTTGGCTTCCCCATCTCTTTATGAATTCTTGTTTCTTGGAGAGTACAAGGGACTTGAGATTTCTCATAAAGAGTGCATCGTCAACATAGATCAATATGATCACAGTGTTGTTTTCTTGAAAGTAAACATATACTCCTGCATCAGAGTGAATCCTTTGAAATCCCATCTGTAGAAGGGATTTGTGCAAGGTTTGTTCCATTGTAGGGCAGCCTGTTTCAATCCATAGAGGGCTTTCCTCAATCTGCAAACCTTAGTCTCTTTTCCTTTTTGTATGAAACCTTCCGGTAGTGTCAAGTAGATCTCTTTGTCAAGATCACTGAAGAGGAAGGCAGTCTTCACATCTAGTGCCTCTAATTTCCAATCTTCAAGAGCAGCTAGTGCGAGTAACAGTCAAACTGTTTCAAATCTTGCAACCAGAGAAAAGGTCTCCTCAAAATCTATTCCAAAGATTTGAGTGAATCCCTTAGTGACAAAATGTGCCTTAGTTTGTAGAGTATGATAATTGAAGCAATATCAACAGTGTCGATGTTGATATTATTGATTGATTGATTGATTGAGTCAGGGAGCTGGAGGTTGTAATCAATACAGTTTTAGTTGTGGTTAGAGTCCACAAAGTCTAAGCAAACAGAACAAGGAGTAAGTGGTCAGTTAGGATGAAGATGAGGGACAAGGAAAGGAATGATGAAAGGCGGAGATTTGTGATCCTGAAGGACAGGCAGGACCTGGATGTGCAGTGGTGTGCTAGACAAGATTTGAATTTAAAAAGACAGAGATGACAGAATATGTCATCAACTGGATAGAGTTTTTTTTTGAATTAAATTGAATGTTAAGAGCCAGTGTCAAGAGAAATGAATTAGTTATCTAAATTGTTATAGGATGAAGAAATGATAAGGACGGAGTGAGTGAGATGAGGAAGATGACAAAACATGAGGTAAACTCCTAGTGGAGTTAAGCTAATGATCAGTCAACAATCAGTCAGACTAATCCAATTAGTCAATCATATCACAGGTACGATCTAATCTTCATCTGTGACTGGGAATTACATCATTGACTGTGCAATCTACTGTGGATGGCTATGCTATGCATAACTGTACATCAACTGTGCATTGACTGTGCATAGCTGTACAACTGTGCAATGCTATACATTCAGCATGAACTCTGACACTTAAGAGTTCAAACTCCTCTTTATTTTATCATATAAATATGTCATGTATGTAACAATTAGATTAAGCAGTTCAGATAATCTCTTCTACATTATCTTCACTCTCATATCTGAATCTACCAATCAAGACTATGACTCAAGTACTCTTTACCAAGTTATCTGCTGGTGGAGTGAGTCTCGCACTTTGCAACATCCCTATTACTATACTGCGCACCAAGCAGAAGTTATTACACTTCTGTTAGAAGATGGGTAATGATATTAATGACAGAGGGAGTGAATAGAAAGAAAGGAAAGGTTTGAGTATATTATAGTAGGGTGAAAAGTGAGAAGAGTACATACATGGACAATGAGTATTAGGGTCAGATAGGGAGATGAAGGATGAGGAGGGAGTTGAAGAAGATGTAAGGGTGGAAAGGCAACCTATTTGTAGTGGTGATGTGGGTAAGTGAAAGTTAAAATGAGGGAGAGAGGAGATTGAGATATGGACAATGGGATATTAGTGATATGATGATACAATATGATATGATGTGATGTGATGTAATGTGATGTGACATGATGTGTGAGGGGATGGATGAGAGGAGGAGAAAATAGAGTGAACTCTGGTCTGCTCCCAGGGTTCTCTTGAGCATGGTAATCTCATCACTCTTACATAGCCTTGACAGCAGAGGTGAGTATAGTGCAGAGATACACATTGTATTCCATTGCAAGCTTAGCTTTAAAAGCTTTTCTCTCTTCAGATTATTTGTATCCTTTAGTAAATTGTACTGTGGAAACCTGGTTGGAGCACCAGGGAGGGAACATGCCAGTGGTCTCATGGACCTGCCACTTGGATAAAGTGGCCCATGCGCTCATAAGCTAGGTGGCTGTATGAGCAACCTTATCAAGGAGGAGGCAGAAGCACATGTAGAACGAGGAAGGCACCATGGCAATGATCTTACCAACAGAGTTGACAGCCTGTAAAGTGGCATGACAAGTAATGGTGGGAGTGTTAACAATATACTTGGCATTGCAGCCTTGTGACAGAGACTCCTGCCCAAACTGAGGTGCTTGGAGAAGAGAAGAGAAGACATGGAGGGTGTTAGTGTTGGACAACATTTGAACAGGTAGAAAGATAAGGAATAAGTCAATGTAAATTGGTTAGAGGCACAACACAAGCACATTATGTAGATGGATCAAAGGGATGAGTAGCTGAAATAAGACAATAGGCTGAGGAAACCACCCTCTCAACCATGCTGGTTCTTATATGTTTGAATCCAGCACACAGACCAGGTACCAAAACAGTCAAATTACTATATATATCATGAGTATGATATACCTTTAGTCACAATTATTATGTGTATAGGGATTAGGACACTGATAACTAAGTTGCTGGTGGGAGTTTTCCCACACTCATAGGAAATCCTTGTAATACCACATGATTCATTGGGCCAATGATAAATCATGCTGGTCTTGGTTTACCATAATAGAAACTTGGTTAGGGAAGCACGATCAAGGCTCATGAAGTGGGTCAAGGAAGCAGTCATGTGATTACAGGCACATGACTTCACCTCTTGCCATTCAGCTATGAAAGGACTTCTTGTTTGAAAGGAGGCATAACCTTTTACTCATGGTCATATGACCTGATCATGTGGCTCTATCATATAAATGATAGAGCTTGCTTTTGTAATGCACACAAATTGAATAGGAGGTTTTGACCTTTTGGTCTCATCAGGTAGGCTGCACATCCCACTACCCCTGGTTACTTTATTTAGTGAGCAGTTCTAACTAGCCAACAGATTGTTGCTTTATCCTCCATAGACCCATGTCTTGGCTTTCATGGTCCGCATGAACCACTGGGCTGGTTTCAAACACTGCTCAATCCCTGACTGAACCAACAGGATTACCTTGTCCACCTATTCATATTTCTATGTGGACTCCAGTATGGTACACCATACCTGTTTCTATCTCCATTCCTATCCTCATTCTCATTTCCATTCCTGTTCCTGTTCCCATTCCTGTTCCTGTTCCTGTTCCAGTTCCCATTCCAGTCCACTTGGCATTTCCCCTCCTCTTGCTTAATGTGCCACTAGCTCTCATTAGACATCCTTGTCTCCTCATTTGGAGTACTTGGGCATCCCAGTCTCTTTGATTAACCTTCTCATCCCTATTCCTGTTCCTATTCCTATTCCTGTTCCTGTTCCTATTCCTGTCCTCCCACTGGCTCTCGTTAGCTACTATTGTTTCCTCATTTAGTATGTTTGGGCTATCTATGTCTTTTTGATTAACCTTCCTGTCTCCATTCCCATCCTCATCCTGTTCCTGTCTTTGTTCCCATTCCCATTCCTGGCATCATTTACATTCTCATTCCCATCATTTTTCCTGCCTCCTTCTCCATGCCTGTCTCTATCCCTGTCTCTGTTCTCATTTCCCCTCCTATTCCTATCCTGTCTAACTTGTAGTGTTGTTGTAAACTGAGTTGAATCAAAACAAAGTGTTTAGTTCATTCCAACTTTTGACACTAGAGTGGAATGAACTATGTAAAGTTGTACAAAGTCAGCCCATAGACCCCATCCAATGAGAGATGTTGAGCATGAAAATTCCAATGGCAATACATAGCTATGTAGGTAAAGACTAGGCAAAAAGGTAGATACTTGCCAATATGTTGAGGAATTGAGGTTGCCTTGAAGGTAAAGTGCCAAGATTCCAAGATTCCAAGATGGAGAAGTAACAAGATGCTAAGGATTCAAGGGTTGTTAGCATATTAACGCTGCCATGAAAATTACAATATACAAGGATACAGGGTACCATAGGCATGATCACTTAGTATGGAAATCTATGATGAGTATGAAAGTAGATATCTTGAGACAGGCAATTCATTGACTGTAAACTAGATCTAACCAGCTACAATAAATATGGTCTTTCAACAGCCCTACTCTGCAAAGGGCTAAGGGTCATGTTTGGTAGTACATAAGTACATACTAAGGTCAAAGGGCTACATTGAAGCAACTCTAAAACTGATCCCAGTAAAGGGAATGTTCTCGAGACTTCAGAAGAGAGAGAGAGATAGGACAAGTTTCGAGGAGATAATCCAAGAGAACTTAACTGGTGTTCCCTGGTAGCTCTTGGGCCTTTATATACTACCTAGGTATGTACATCTGTTTGTACCAAATCTGACCGATCTGTAACTATGTATACTATGTAAGTAACCCTGTACCCTGATGAGTCATCACGAGTCATCATGACTGGTAAGCACTGCTATGTGCAGCCATGCACTGGTATCTATAGCATCAGTGCCTGAGGGCTATGTGCAATGAGGCCAGGGTTTTGATCTGAGGATTCAGGTAAGGTCCGTTATCATGATAAGAAAAATAGGAAAAACATTTAGCCAGCACAGCACAGAAATGAAAAGATAAGAAGGCTGTGACAGCATATGACTCATGTCTTTGTCAATATGATTCGACTGATGAAAGATAAGATAAGATAAGAAATGAAAATAGTACTGTTTACAACATACATCAGGTGAAAGAAGCAATTTAGAAAAAAATTAGTACAGTAGTTCCAAAGTTTTGACCATTTGCAACACTACCCCCCTTCTAAGGATTGACTTCCAGGCGATTGAATGGTGTGCTGAACTGATCGGCTACTGTCACATTTTCAAAAGGCTTGAACAACCCAAGAAAGTCCAGATAAGCCATCCTCAATTTACGAGAGGGTCCTGGCTTTGCTGCGTGGAAGTCTCTGATGACATCTTTAGCACGAGTGAGATTAGATGCTGGTTCCCAAGTTCACTCATCGTCATCATAACCTTTCCAATGAACAAGGTATTCCATCTGACAATTCTTCACACGAGATTCCACGATATAATCAACTTTGTATTCTTCCTCACAATCTTCTGTCACATTAGATGGTCCTGGAGCAGTTACTGACTGACCAGGAAACTGCTCTTTATAGGGCTTAACTCTTGAAATGTTGATAGTAGGATGAATCCACATTGTTTTAGGAAGACGAAGTTCGACTGCATTTTTCAACACTTTCGTAATGGCGTATGGACCAAGCCACTTTTCCGAAAGTTTCCGTGATAATTGCAGAAGTCGTAGATTGTCGGTGGATAACCATACTTGGTCTCCCACAGAATATTCTGGTGCAAGAGAACAATGTTTGTCCGCTTGCACAACCATCCATTCTTGTGCTTTCAAAATATTCTGTTTCATCTCATTTAATGTTTGCTCAATGTGTGACACTATTTGATCTGCCGCTGGCATATTAGTAATGCCAGGTTCTACCCCCATTCGTGGTGAATAGGTGTGCGTGATTTCAAACAGAGATTTCCGCGTTGCTGAATGTTCTGCATTATTGTGTGAGAATTGCACAATCGCAAGCCAATCCAACCAACTCTCTTGTTTTTCTGCTGTAAACAGCCATAAAAACTGTTGTAGATCCCTATTCTCACATTCTGTTTGTCCATTGGTTTGTAGATGATGTGCCATAGAAAGCTTGGGCTTGATTCCCAATCTCTTGCATAAGTTGGTCATTACTTGTGATGCAAACTGTAGTCCTCGATCCAACACAATAGTTCTTGGCAAACTATAATGAATCCAAACATGGCTCAAATACAGCTTGGCAGTGTCTATTGCAAGGAATGAATGCAACTTCCTTTGAGAATCTGTCAACTACCACTAAGATGGAATCAAATCCATTGGAAGGAGGAAGATCAGTAGTAAAGTCCACCGTGATGTCTTCCCAGTGTCTTTGAGGAACCTCATTCTGAGTAGTTTCTTCATGGGACAATTCCTTGATTCATTCCAGTAACGCTTCTCCTTCTCCATTTATGGCAATGGTAGTTTGAATGTGATCATCCTCTACTCCTTCTGTATGATCCTCTCGTTAGGATTGAGCATCTTCCTTTCTCATAGTAGATCCTGCTTTGTGTACCCATTTGAAGTCAAACCTAGACAAATATTGTGCCCAACAGGCCTGTCGTTGCGATAAGTTTTGACTCTTCATAAACTATTGTAAGTTTGCATGGTCATTCCATACTTCGAATTGATGTTTAGCTCCTTCCAAATAATGTCGCCAGATTTCTAATGCTCCTGAGCATTTCTTTATCTGCAATTGGATAATTTTGTTCTTCCGGAGACATAGAACAAGATGAAAATGCAACTGGGTGCCATTTTTCATCCTAAGCTTTGTACATCAAGAGTACCACTCCTGTAGCGAAATCTGAGGCGTCTGTTTCCAAATGAAATTAGCAATTATCATCTGGATATACCAATATGGGTGCTGTGGTAAATCGTTCTTTGAGAGTATCAAACACTTTCTGTTGAGCTTCATTCCATAGGAAGGAGTATCCTTCTTGGTGAGGTCGTTCAATGGTCTTGCGATCTGAGTGTAGTCTTGAATGAACCTTCAATAGAAGTTTGCTAATCCTAAAAAACTTCATACTCCTTTCACTGTGGTCAGTGCAGGCCATTGCATTATACCTTGAACTTTCTTCTCTTCCATTTTGATTCCATGTTCAGATATGATCATTCCTAAGAATTCAATTTCTTTGACCATGAAAGTGTGCTTTTCTGGTCGAAGAAATAGATCATTTTCCTCTAACTGTTTAAGTACTTCAAGAATGATCTTCTTGTGTTCTTCACAATCGTCAGTTTTGGTGAACACCAAAATATCATCTATGTAGATGATTACATACCATCCAACGTCTGCGAAGATCTCATTCATCATTGTTTGAAAGGTAGCCAGCGAATTTGTCATTCCAAAGAACATGACCAGTAGCTCATAGGCTCCTTTAAAGCACACAAATGCTCCTTTCCATTTGTCTCCTTCCTTGATGCATACATTGTTGTAACCCCATTGAAGATCCATCTTAGTGAACAATTTTGCTCTCTTGAGTTGGTTCACTAGTTGAGAGATCAACGGAAGCAGATAATTGTCTGTTCATTAAGATAGCGATAATCTGTGACCATTCACTTCTTTTCATCTTTCTTTGGAATAAAGAATATGGGTGAAGTTTGCAGGGATTTTGACAGGCGAATGTATGCTTTTCGTAGCTGATCATCCAAATAGTCAGATACTTCTTTCTGTTCATCTGGGGATAAAGGTATGATTCTTCCTTTCTTTGGTATGAAATCATCTTTTAGATCAATAGCATGATCCCAAGGCTTTCGTACTGGCATCCGTTCTATATTCTTTTCTGTGAAGGTTTTGAGATACCTATGAACTTCCTTTGGTACCAATTCTTCCGCTGTCTTTTCACTTTTGGTTTCACTTCTACTGCTTGTGCATAGAAGCTTTCCCAAATGTACTCTCGTTCTCTTTCTTCAGCCGCTCATATGTATCCTGCTATATCTTGGAGATTTTGACAACTTCGTGGACAGTTGTCAAGTGTCACTTTCCCTTCTATCCAGTTAATGGTGGGATTATGTCGATGTAGCCACATATATCCCAAAATCATTTGATTCTTTCCGAGATCTGTGACTTCTGCTGATAACTGTTCTCTATGTCCTTAGTAGTCAAGAATTATATCAGCTGTGTACGTAATGTCTCCTGCTGAATTTCTCGTGCCATCAATGTTGTAGACAGCGACCGCATGTCGTAAGGGTCGAAAAGGGAGCTTATTCTTTTGACACCATGTGTGGTCAATGAATATTTCATTTGCTCCGCTATTCAATAGTGCTCTGGTATGAATGTATCATTTGTTCTCTTGAGAAGCAATTTGAATGTCTATCAAGATTTCCTTTTCTGTAGATTCAAATGATCTTACAAAATAGGATCCTCCTGTGGAACCAAATCCTTGTTGATCTCATTGTGTAATGTCAAGTTCGACAACCTCATGTATTGTGGGATTCATGATTCATTCCATGATTAATTGAGCTATTCTCATTCCTATTTCAATAGGTAAATCTTAATCTCCATGATTGAATAGGAGCACTCCTAGAGATCCTCGGTAATCTGTGTCGATGACTCCTGCTCCAATATCAATCATATGTTTACCAGCGAGTCCACTTCTTGGTGCAATGCATCCATAGATTCAAGATGGAAGTATGATGACAACTTGTGTGTTAATCAATATCTTCCCTTTAGCTGGAATCACTTTGTTTTCTATAGCATATAAATTGTATCCCGCTGCTTTCTCTGATCCTAGTGTTAGTAGCTTTGCTTCTTTGGATAATAATTTTACCAATAGAAGTTCTTGGTTTGTTTCTGGCACAGGGGTTTTCTCGTTTTGCTTAGGGGAATTAAGCACAGGTTCAACCTGCCACACTTCATTCAAAGACGCCCCTTTGCTTTTGGTTCTAGTCCTTACATGTGGTGGTTGATAGACAGATCGAACACCCTGTTCATTCAATCTGTCTTGACTTTTCCTGAGGTCTCTTTTAGATTCCAGAAATAAGCCTTCATTTCGTCATAGTCCATGCCTTGTATGGCTTTGAATGGATCATTTCCATTCTTGTCTTCAGTCTTGCTAGTTAATGTATTAGATTCGTTCGTTGTAGTGGACCGATTCTTCTTCTTCTTTGAACATGTGTCCTTATGATCTCCTCCAAGGAATCTACACTCTGGACAGGAGTTCTTAGGCTTAGGACAGAATCAAGAGATGTGGTCTTTGCTTTTGCAATTGTAACATCCCGTCTGCTGAGACTGAGTAGCTTGAACATTTCACTTTAGATGCCACGTCTACTTTGGTTGTTCCTCACTGGTAGACTTGCAAGTAAACATTCAGTAGGATTCCATCCTTCGTCCAATCTCTTGAATCTCTTTAAGAGTATTGACCACGATACTCTTTCGATTTCCATCAAAGAGTTTTTCGCATATATCATCGCGAACACCGTTCTTGAGATTCCAAACTCTTGCTTGATCTCCAATTCCTGTTTTGGAGTATAAAGACATCCATTGGCTAATATAGCCATCAATAGAGAGCTTTCCTTGTTTAAAGGAGTCGAGCGGTTTCATAGCCCAATCCTTTTGATGTACAGATTGAAATAGACCTTCAATTTCTGATTCAATCATAAACCATGTATTCAGCAGTGTGGTTTCATCTGATAGAGCATGTAGCTCTCTTTCTGTGAAGTAGGTCCCTTTCTGACCTCTTTGTCAAGAGAGAATAGCGTATAGCCTTGCTTTTGGCTCTGGTACCCATTCAAACTCTTTGCTTCCTTCAAAGGTTTCTTGCCAAGTGGCAAACTGTTTCAGGTTACAGTCAAACCATACCTGGATTTTGATCTACCAGTCATTGAAATGTGCTGGGGATCCATCATATGTTCCTGGATCTGTAAAAAGCTCTACACAAGCACTTCCCATCCCTAGTCCTTCTCCCTGACCTCCTTTGTTTCCGGCCCAGGTGTGGAGACCTAGAATTTTGCGCGTGCGCTGATCAGCTTCTTCAGATCTCTCTTTTGCTTCTTGCATTGCTCATTGGCTCGTTGTAAGGCTTCATTCAACTGCGTGTGTTGCAGATTAAAGTCTACAATAGTTTGTCCTTGTACTGTTACAATGGTATTCAGATTGTTACAGGCGTTTAGCAGCTGCTGTCAATCTTCTTGCAAAATGTTTGCCGCCATAGCTTAGTTTTCCTAACCATAGAAAAACTTTTAATGGGTAGAAATGCTTTAACCAGTACGGTTTCTTCATTGTCTGATTCTTCTTTGATTTCTATAGAGTTTCTGCTCACTGGAGTCAGAAATGGATTTTCTGGATTTTCTTCTGATTTCGTTCCTTCAGAGATATGATCAAGAGCAAGTAGAGAGAGAACAGTTGCACAGATCAATAGTGCAAGCTCAACGTTCATTCAGTGTCAGAGTCAGAGTCTGATTCAAGCTCTGGTATATTGGTAGTCTCAGTAGAAGGTGGTATGGAGATAGTGTTTATTGTAGCATTGAAAAGTCTGGATGCCCAAGTGGCTCATGTGGGTCCTTGGAATGTTCACCTCCGGATGGAACTCTGTCAAGGTTGAGTTCAGTTGTCTGAGGTACGTTCTCGACACTGATGCGAATATGGTCTGCGAAGATGTATGCCGCAAGATCTGTGATGCCTTCAAAGCTTATGCGGTTTGCCAACCACATATACCACTCAGTTGTGGTGAAGATTTCTTCTTCTTGTTCTGGTTGTTGGTAGCTGTTCTCACTCCAACCGACATCTCGGCCCTGCTGTTATTCTCAAGATGTTCTTGCTTGATCGTATTCTATGTTGGAAGTCGTTAGGAAAAATGATTTGTTGGTGTATCCCACAGCTAGTTGAAAGCTTCTTTGACAGGGCACACTCCAGACAATCAAGAAAATTGTTGCTGCTACAAAAATCAAAGATCATTGGATAAAAGCACAAATGCTTATTTAAAAGAAGGAGTACTTCTTTTGGTGACTCAAGTCCCGTTTGGATCTTAAGTAAGCAAACTGGTGTCCTGCCTCTAGGCAAACACGAAGCGGATCCTGCTAATAGACTCTTTGTCTTCGGACACAGACTGGTCCTGCGGCTCTAGCCTGCTCAGGTACCAGCATAGGAGAATGTAGAACAAAAAGAGGGTCTGGTGAGGACTCTATGGAAGGGGAAGAGGAAGGTGTAGCAGGACAAGAACCCTGGCAAAAATGACCAGTATCCTCAGGAGCGTCATCTAGGTAGACGAGAGAAGGTGTACGGGTAATTGGTGAAACAACCCTAAGCCACTAGGACTTTGTCAGGTTGCACTAGACAGCTTAGACTTAGAGGGATCTGGCCTAGAGGTAGAACTCCAAGGAGAACCAGACTGGAGGACGTCTCCAGCTGGGCCC